>MU224609.1:1439182-1465177 GCA_018584345.1 Thuja plicata | reverse complement strand
TTTGCAAAGAACTTATAGATGAAAAATTCTGAAAGGAAACTCATTTTGATATGTGGAATAGTGAAAGGATATGCTAAGGTTGAAGGGTATCTCCAGGTGAAATAATAAGGGAAAGGAAAACATGTATTTTATTGAAAGTAGTATTAAGATGTAATTCTTTCATAATGTTCCTAAATGTCTAAGTTCAATGTGTATGATGTAAGGTTATTTAAACTAGGTTTTTAATCTCAATTCTTAATTGGTTATGTACAAGATTATAGATGATAATTTGTGATAGTTAAACTTGTGATAAAGATGATTTAGTGAATGGGTTATATTGGTTAGAAATATATGGTTAAGTACTTTACACTCTTTCTATTTGGATCCTAGAAATGAAAATGGAAAGTAAGGACTTTTAATAGAACTTTTATGTGATGGTAGTGCATAGATAAGGTTAAGGAGAAAAAGGGAAGGATAAATGTATTTAGTGTATTAGATAAATGAGGTGCTTCCAATTCATTTCTAAAAGTGAATATTTATGAAAATTAGGTAAAGAAAATGCATGAAATTATCTCATTAATTGGTTTTGATGAGGAATGAAAGCAATGTCTCAATGTCAATTGAAGTTGAAACAGAAATAGAATTGCATTAGATTAAGTAATAAAATGTATTGCTTGATAATGGTAAATGAATTCATTAAGGGAACCTTAAGGAATGTACTTGTAAATGGTAATGGTGATAAGTTAGAATGTTAGAAAAAATAAAAAAAATTGTTTTTTGTAATTTTAGGTCATAGACTTGATTCCTTATGGCTTCCCTAGCAGGGACATTACATTGAGCCCTTAAGTGTTGAAGATGCGTGCAAAGATTTAGATTGGAAAAGTGCCATGCAAGAAGAATTAGATCAAATAATCAAGAATGAAACATGGGAATTGGTCCCTAGACCTCATGACAAGAATGTGATTGGAACAAAGTGGATATATAGGAAAAAAATGAATGAAGAAGGCACAGTGGTA
Organism: Thuja plicata; assembly: GCA_018584345.1. Classification (NCBI taxonomy): domain Eukaryota; kingdom Viridiplantae; phylum Streptophyta; class Pinopsida; order Cupressales; family Cupressaceae; genus Thuja; species Thuja plicata. Next base: position 1,464,182 of record MU224609.1, on the reverse strand, counting down.
AGGAACAAAGCAAGATTAGTATGTAAAGGATATGCGTAGAGAGAAGGAATAGACTACACTAATATATTTTCCCTTGTAATCAGACTTGAAGCTATCAAGTTGTTTTTGGCCTATGCAACATTCAAGAACTTTAAGGTATACCAAATGGATGTCAAGTTAGCTTTTCTCAATGGTGACTTGAAGGAAGAAGTCTACATAGAGCAGCCTGAAGGATTCAAAATTTTAGATAAACCAGACATGGTATGCAGATTAAAGAAAGCACTTTGTGGACTTAAATAGGCCCCAGAAGTGTGGTATGAGAGACTTGATGGTTACTTAACAAAGATAGGATTCAGAAAAGGAGCAACAGACTATAATTTATTCATAAGAGAGACAGATGAAGGATTACTACTCGTTGATATTTTTGTTGATGACATTATCTTTGGAGGTAATGACAAACTTAGTGCAGAATTCGCCAAAGAAATGAAAAGTGAATTTGAAATGAGCATGATTGGACCTATCAAATATTTTCTCAGATTGAATGTAAAAAAAATAGACAAAGGCATATTCATAAATTAGTCTAAGTATATGAAGGAGATATTGAAGAATTTCAAGATGGAAGATTGTAAACCAGTAAGCACCCCCATGTTAACATGAAGCAAGATTTCTAAAGATAATGATTCCATAGTAGTTGACAAGACCCTATACAAGTCTATGATCAGAAAAATCATATATCTTACTCAATCTAGACCTGATATTTTTACTACAGTTAGCATTATTGGAATATTTGCAGCTAAACCCAAGAAAAATCACCTTATGGCAATAAAAAGAATATTCAGATACTTAAAAGGGGCTATTGACTATGGTTTATGGTATCCTAACTTAGAGAATATACAACTTCATGTGTACATAGATGTAGATTGGGAAGGTTGTGTTGATGACAGAAATAGTAAATCAAGAGGAGAAGTATTTCTTGGAGATAGATTTGTCACTTAGACAAGTAAAAAGAACAATTGTATCTCTTAGTCAACAACAAAAGTTGAGTATGTTGCAGCAGCATTGAATTGTTCAATAATGGTTTGGATCAAATAGATGATTAAAGAATTTGGTATTTAGATTGATTATCCTATTGTTATTCACTCTGACAACACTAGTACTATCAATATGTCAAAGAAACCTGTGATGCATGCAAAGACAAAACACATTGAGATCAAATACCATTTTCTAAGAGAAAAATTTGCAGATAAAGAAGTAAAGTTGGATTATGTGAGCACTAAAGAACAATTAGTAGATATTTTTACAAATCCATTATCAAAAGATACTTTTGAGTATCTCAGGGAGAAGTTGGGAGTAATTCCCTTTCCTGAGTTTGATTAGAACTTGTAGCAAGAACATCATTCCTTGGTGACTGATGAATGGTTGACTACTCTACTTCTAGATTAGTACCTATGCTTAATGGTGTTTAACACCCTTTTTCATTGATGTCAAAGGGGGAGTATTAGTAAGGGGGAGCATATACTCTGGGGGAGTATATAGAGAAACAACAATGAAGAGGAACTTTTGATGAGGATATTGAGAAGATTGTAAAAAGAAGGAAGACACTTTGAGTTGATGATATCATATGTTGCCATCAATGTCAAAGGGGGAGATTGTTGGAGATTTTCTTCTGTGAAAATAATTGATTGTATGTTTGTCATTGATGACAACATATAATATACATAAGTGTTCTATATGCAATTATCATTACAGATGTTCTGGAGCTATGCATGTTCATTTCCATGATGTATACATTTTCTAGATGCTATGTGAATTCACACTGAGTTAGATATGAAGTTTCAATTGAGTTATGTTAATCAGTTATGATAGTTACAGAGATTGAAGACTATTTGTGAAGAGCCGATGTAATTACATTATTTCTTGAGTTGCGCCTATCTTTGGGATAAGTGTGCTTGTATTCATGTTTAGTTATGATTTAAAGATAATTATCTAAAGGCACCAAACATGTTCTATCGGAATCGTGAAGTTGGAGTTAATTTGGTAGAGCCGACTTTGTGAAGTGTCGCATCTATTTAGTATGAGTTGCATGTTTTTAATCAGGTTGCATGGATGATGTGGCTGACTAAAGAATTATTGAAAGGACTCCTAGAGCCGATGAAGATCACATCCTTTGGAGAAGATACTTATAGTAGTTCATTTGATGAACGCCAAGTGTAAATGAGAAGAATAAAGACAGAAAAAGTACAGGATATAATGTTTGTTGTTTTGGGATAGTAGAGACATTTAATTCATCATGAAAAGATCTATGTGAATAAGAAGTGGAAGTTTACAACACACTGGAACTGATAAAGACAATAGGTCTACTCAAATAGTTCATTTATCAGATATAGTGTATATCCGTTCTACTGAAGGTTGCAACCTTCATCATTTTAGCAGTGAGCTTTTGGAAAGTGAGTCCTCACCCCTAATAGGGTTACTTGTAAAAGACTCCTAATAGGTTCTAACCTTTAACTAGTTCTATGTACTTATTGCATTATAAATAACAACTCCTAACAGGGTTGCAAGATCTCTTAACAGGGATAATTATACTCAAGTATAGTTCTTTGTGGGTGCTAATTCCCACCAGGGTTTTTACCTATTTGTTTTCCCTCTAACCAAAATTGTTGTGTTCTCTATTGTGTGCATTTAATTTAAATTTTAATTGATATCTAGGCAAAGAAAATAATTAAAGTAGCTGATAACTGATTCACCCCCCCTCTCAGTTATCCTTTATTCTAACAAGGACTACTTGAAGTCTACTTTTCCTCCAAGTCAAGACTTCATCATATTCATCATCATCATCATCATCAACATCATCATCATCATCATCATCATCATCATCATCATCATCATCATCATCATCATCATCATCATCATACTTCTTATCCTAATACCCCTCTTAATCATCCAAATCATTCATCAAATATTAATCAATCCTAATTCTTCTAATCCTCATCACCTAATAAACCATCACATTCTTAATCATCTTCTTAATCCATTCCATTCATCCATCTTATTCTAATAATCCTAGTTCTTATCTCCTAATTATCCATAATCTTCCTAACTATATTCCTTCTTCATCATTTCCTTCATCCTAATAACCTCATCTAAGTGCTTCATACTCTTCTTAATCATCTTTCATTCTATCTTAATCATCCTAATCATTCACATTCTTCTTAATCATCCTAATCATTCATCTTATTTTAATCAACCTAATCATCTTTCATCTTTCATTTCTTTCATAATCATCCTAATCATTCACATTATTCCTAATAATCCTTATTCATTCCTCTAACCTTAATCATCCCAAATCCATTCATAATTCATCACTTAAGACCCTAATCTTAATCAATTTTCCCAATCTAATCAAGGTCATATTCATGATCCAATTCTATCCTTAATACTTCACCCTCATCTTCTCAAATCCCATCTTTGTACCTAGGAGCACCTAATCAAATCAAACAAATCAATCCAAATATTGATCATCATAAAATCTAATCCAATACATCAAATCTTATATCTTTGAGGCCCTTCCCTCACAATCATCCAAATCAAATTAATAAAATCTTGAGGCCCTTCCCACACAATCAAACATCAAGCCTGATACCTTTGAGTCCCTACCCTCACATCAAATCAAAACAACCTTTGAGGCCTCACCCTCATATTAAAAATCCTAAAATATTTCTCCTAGTCCAAGATTATCCCTTAATCACTTCTTTCCAAACATACCTCGTTTATCTTCCAAACTCATCCATTATCAATCCTAATCTTCATCCATATCATATTCTAATCCAAAACCAAAACCCCCATTCAAACATCATGAATATAGATTCACTTCAAAAAATGGTTAAGGACTTTAAAATTCCAAACACCAATCCTCTAACCATACCTCAAATTCAATCGACCTATAAAACACTCTTGTCAACCTCATATCTTCCTCAAAACTATTCACCTCCTAATCATCTATATTTTCCTCCTCAACACATCACATCCAATCCTACTTATTCTTGCATTACTTATCCTTATTCTACCTTTGACAAGGGAAATCCATCTGACTATCCCCCCTCTACACATGATTCCCTTACCTACTATATCCAAGAAATTCAAAACATTGTCTACAATATGCAAAATCAAAATAAAAAGAAAAAGATTCCCTTTAAGGATGCATCCCCTTCCCCCTTTTTTCAAGTTCATAATCTGTATCCCCCATCTAATTCCTATCTTCAATCTACTCCCTATCGTCCTCCTAATCCTGATCCTATACCAACATATAATCCTAATCCTCCAAATTCCACATCATCCTCACCCCCTGTGAATTTCTTTAGTGACTGGATTGACAAAATAGAAAAGTAGTATCGATCCTAAAATCCAAGTGAAGTCATCCATATCCCTTTAATGAAAATATATCCCCATATCCTAAGCCCCATGCATCTTCCATCCCTATAGCTACCCCATTCAAGTATCTTACATCCTTCCATTCTACCAAATCTAAAGCTTTTCCCACATCCATTACATCACCACCACAAGTCCAAACACATCAAGCCCTTGATCAAAAAATTGAATACTCTCTTCCTCTAGATCTAAACATTCCTCTATCTTGTGACATTCCTCCATTTCATGATCTCTCCCCTTCTTTTGACATCTTTCTTGATGAATATCCCAAATTTCAATATCAATATCCCCTTCCCTTTGTTAGTCCCACTCATGACCCTATTCATAATCAAGAGAAATGCATAAATTACACCTTCCCATTTGTAGATTCTAGTCTCCCATGCCCAGATCTACCTATCTCACTGCATTATCCCATTCCTAATCAAGACAATTACATCCCTTATACCTTCCACTTTGAAGATTAAAGCCTTCCATGTCCAGATCCATCTCTTGTTCCCATTCCTAATCAAGATCAAGACATCTATTGTACCTGATCCATTAATGATTCCCATTCATTGCAAAATCAAACCATTCCATCTCCTAATCTCATTCTATTATAAGATAAAATTATACCCTCTACTACATCCAATGATCCCATTCCATCTAAAGATGTAAAATTCTCTCCACTTCATGAAGATATTCTTTGTATCCCATCCACTAATTATCCTCCATGTCTAGATCAAATAAATTCATCTCATGATTCCATCTCATCTACCCTTTCCCATTATACCCCTCCATCCCAAGATTGAATCATCTCTTTCACTCAACCACATAATCCTCTTCAAAATCCAGATGAAATTCCCCCTTCACCTCCACTTCATGATCCCAATCTATCTCAAGATCCTACTATCCCTCCTTATCACTCACATGATTCTAATACTCCACAAGATTTAATTACACCTATGCAATCCATCTATTAAAACCATACATATAAACTTGGTTCCTCCACCTTTATCCATCACAACTTCCTTAAAACACTTATTTTTCCATCCATCTCTCCTACCTATTCACCTGGACTTGCATCATGTTTTCAAAGTAAAAACTATACCATTGTAAATAGAATTTTTGATCAAGGCAAAGGGTTAGGCCTCCATCAATAAGGAATGTTCGAACCTATCCAAATCAAACAAAATCTATGTTCATGCAGCCTTGGCTACCAAGTTCATGATCAAGATGTTGGTGTTAGAAGTGTGATTTTCATTGTACCAAAAGATCACCCTGTTAATGCTTGATACAACCACTAGACTTACAGAATCCACAGGAGGCGGTTAAACCATGTCACAAATCCCGAGGCGAGTGCTGACCATTTTTCCAATAATATCCCCCTCAGCGTTACCCGAGGGGATTTAAACCTGTTACCAAGATCTAATACCACTTGTTACAAGTGTGATTGTCGTTGCACCAAAAGATTGACCTATTAATTCCCAATACAACCAATAGACTTATAAAATCCATAGGAGGCGGTTAAACCATGTAATAAATCCCGAGGGGAGAACTAACCATTTTTCCAATAGTTGGTATACCTTCCAAGTTCAAAATCCCTCTATATACACTCAATAATTCTCATCCCCCATCCTCTAAATCTCTTTTGGGTCCTTATGTCCACAACTCCATCCCTTACTCATCCACATCCATTTTGGGTTCTTATAACCCAAAAGTAAACCCTTCATCCCTTCCATCCATTTTGGGTCCTTACATACCTCCATCAATCATATTCAAGTTCACCACTCCATCACCTCAAATCCTCAAACAACATAAAAAAGCACAAATCCTTGCATTTATTTCAACATTCATCCATGATTATTCCATCCATAAATTCTCCAAACCATCTATCCTCAGACACCCATACCCTGGCTAATGGAAGCAAATTGGATGCCAATGGTAAAGTTTATAAAGTTCAAAATCCACAAAAATTCAAGGATCAACATATACCTTCTAAAATACATGTTCAAGAAAAGAAAAGTATTATCCTAAAGAAAGAAAAATTCAAAATGCCACAAAGTCCCAAAAAGAAAAATTCAAAAGACATGTAGATTCCAAAGCTGCTCATTGAAGCAATGTATACCAAAGAAAAATCAAAATTGGCATCCCAACTTGATAATCCAAGATCTTTCTCTTCTCATAAGTCCTCCAATCCTCCATCTTCAAAATACATTTTGGGACCTTATGCACCAAAATGTACTATCCTTACTCCATCATCTTCTTTATCTCTTTTGGGTTCTTATGTCCCAAAATCAACTTTTTCTACTCCATCCTACCCTCTACAACTCCACCACCCTTCAAGGTGTGTGTCAATGATGATCTTTTCAACTCCTCCATCTATTTATTCATAAGTCTTCCAACCTACCCTCCTTTATCCACCAATCCTTCCTCATCCTTCCATGCCATTAATCCAATCCTATGCATAAATATGTATCCTTTATATCATCTCCCTTCCCACAATCCTACCAACATTTATGTGCATATATCCAAACTACCTTGGTATAATTTAAAAAAAATAAATCATAACATGTCCTGAAAAATCATCATCCTAGTGAAAACCTAGTAAACAAGCACCTTGATGATACCAGAAAAAAGAAAAGGGCATATTAAGAGATACCATTCATGGAACTAGATGCTTAAGTCCTCCCTCCATCTTCCTTATCACGTATCCATTGTCTTCCAAATCTGCTCTTATATCTGTTAGCTTATCCTCACCTCCTTGCGCTCTACCCTTGGGGGAAAGCTCCATCCATGCATGTACTCCACATACCTTATCCACCACCAATTACCCTATCTTCATACATCCTCCTTTTCCCATCTTTGATCTTGACTATCATATTCATATGCACCTACCATATCCTTTACTCATTTTCCATCCACCATCCATAATCCTACATAAGTCCACCCACTTTATCCATTTTGATCTTAATATCCTATTCATATCCTCCATCTCTTGGTCATTATCCTCTATCTTTCCCTATCCCCTACCCATAATCTTATACAAGTCCATCCTGCTTTCCATGTCTTTGATCTTGGTTATCCAATGCATTTTCTCCATATATTATCTATTATCCTATTCCATCTATATCCACCATATAATTATCCCCTATTCATACCCTCCATCTTATATCCCTTATTCATCCACCTTCCACTTTCATTCTTTTCCTCTTGATAAAACACTAGAGGCACTACGATATCCATGCATGTTTTGGACAATACAAGCCTTTATCTCCCCCATTGATATCCTTTGTACACTATCCATCCATCTCACTAATTTTATCCTCCATCTCTCCATCCTTCATCCTCCCACCTTTAGTATAGGGGCATTATTTACAACATCATCTTTGGGTCCACATCCACTTATTCATCATCCATTATTCTTACCTGTCATATCACTATCCTCCATCTGTCTTCCATACAACCCATCATTCCATCTCATATATCCTTTATCCTTCACCTTTAAATCCTTCATTTTTCACCTTTAATGGTGGGCATTTCCCTCCTTTACAATATAGTTCTTGGATCTCCATCCTCATATCTTCCATCCCTTAGTCCTCCCTATTATATACATGCATCTGCATAGCCACCTACCCGGCGAACAAGCATCTACCCAGCCACCTATCTGGTGAATAGACATTTGTGCAACCACATATCTGGTGAACAAGGATCTGTGCAGTCACCTATCTAGTGAAAAGGCATCTACGCAACCACCTATCTAGTGAATAGATATCTATACAACCACCTATATGGCGGATAGGCATCTGTGCAGCCACCTATCTGATGAACATGCATCTACAAAACCACCTGTTTGGTGAACAGGTGTCTGCATAGCCATTTTTTCAGATAACAATTATTTGTGCAATCACTTATTTAGTGAATTGACATTTGTGTAGCAACCTATCTAGTGAACAAGCATTTGTGTAGCCACCTATCCAATGAAAAAGAATCTATGCAATCACCTACTTAGGTGAACATGCATCTTTGAAGCCACCTATCTGATGAATAGGAATCTATGATGCCACCTATCTAGCGATTAGGCATATGCACAATTATAGGTCTATCCGTTGAATAAGCATATGTATAGACCCATATCTGGTGAATAGGCATCTGTGTAGCCACATATCTACTGATGTATCTCCATATCCCCCTTTCCTTTACCATGCATTGGTTCTCCCATGGCATTGGTCCCCACCTCTTATATCTATCCATCCAATTCTTCTATTCATATCTCATTGGTCTTCTAATCCAATCCATTTAATCAAATTTATTTATCTTCTACTTCAATCTAGTCCATCTTCTCACCCACTCTTTTTATCCAACTTATTTATCTTCTAACTCAATTTATCTTATCCTTTAATGATATCATATTCTCCAATTCCTCTTATCCTCCCATCTTTTATCATTTCTATCCAATCCCAAATCAATCTGATCTGGTGCAATCAACACTAATCCATGTAGTACAATCTTGCAATCTAGCACATAATCCTTAATCAAATCATCATCTTGATCCAAATCAATTAAGAATTGATTATTCAAAATTTCATCAAAAAATCATCATGGGATGTATCCTTCCCAATCCTTTGGATGTCCATATTTCTTATCATTAACATTTTTATCGTCAATCAATTATTGTCAATCAGTCAATCAATCAATTTTCAGCCTGACTAGGGGGAAATTTTTGGTTTTCTTTGAGTTTATGTGCACACTTTATCATTTATTGTATGTGTTAGCATTTTTTGTATTTATCATGGTCTTTTCATCCTATTATCACAAGGTATCATGGTATTCCATATCATGGTGTTATACGACATATGGTTGTTTTTTACCTTTTTCTATCATGTACTTGACACCTTGTCATCTTGGTTCCTCATACCTTGGTGCATAACGTCAAGTACAATATCAAACCTAGGTTTCTCACACCATTGCTACATGAATTTCCTCTATTCTTATTTCATCATCCCTATCATTTTCCCTTTCCTTCCATACTCCTCTCCATTTCAAGAGCACACCCATCTTCTTCAAACCCACATGTCCTCTCGAGGGGGCATACTACTCACTCCTCGTCATCCTTCCTCATCATACCATGACTGGGGAATCATGCTTCAGGTCTTATCCCTTTTATCCACTATGTTTTATTCTTCTTTAATATAAAATCACTTCATGGTACTACATCAAAGAGGGGCAAAATGTCTTAATTCCTCTATTGATTAAATTACTTAATTAATTGATTAGCTTTTTCATCTATTATTTAAGTAAATATTCCTATTTATTTAAATAATTCATTATCCTTTTCTTTCTAAAATTAAATAAATTTTAATCTATTTAATTAAACCTTTTTTTAAGCATTTTTCCTCTATTTATAAAATAAGCACTTTCGTTTATTTTCTAAATTTATTAATCCTCTTCTTTACATTTTAGCCAATCATGTGCAATCACATGGATCAACTCCTAAACATTTCTCCACATGCAACTTTTATTTCATCTCTTCATTTGACCTCTCCCACTTAAAAAGTCAACAACTCCCTTCCACCTCTTAATCTTAGCCACTCACCCCATTTTCCTCTTAATCTCCTTCTATTGGTCCACTGAGTGGGGGGGGGGGGGGCGTGTNGGGGGGGGGGGGGGGGGGCGTGTATTAGACAAATCAAAATTTAATGCTTAAAACTAAACTCTCTGAATCACTCGGTAAAACTCAATGCTGTAAACAACCAATTCACCAAATAACTTAGTAGCTAAAACAAAAATACATCCCATATATGTAAATCAATCATTCAAACTTAGTAACATCATATTAAATCCAAATTTAATTCAGTTGACACCAGATTTAACAAGGAAACCCAATTTGGGAAAAACCTCTATGTGAATTGTGACCCACAATAAAAATGTACCATTTTGAAGTACGCTCAATTAAGAACTTATCCTATTGAAGATTACAAACACATTTTCTAAATGTGACCCTGCTAGGGGATTTACCTTTGATTTGTTAAGATCTTCACCCTATTAGGAGTGGCCTTCCTAGAGATCTTTAAACACTCTTTTGGAATGTCACCCACTTCTAGGTTTTTACAAATAGGGTGGTTAAATCCACTCAGTTAAGAGATTTATCTATTACAAATAATAATAAGAAAAAATAAACTTTGATTTGTAAATATAGAAACCACCTTTTCTTGTGTTACATCCTTTATACTCAATTGAATACTGGCATCACACACTCCATTGATCTTTTTCTCAGACTGTAGGTTCTCCAATCTTTGTTTCTGAGTTCTTCTCAGTAAATGTTGTTCTTCAACTTCTTCTCCTTCTCTGTCCAACTCCCTAGCAACATAATCTCTATTAATTTCTCATTATTTATATAGACATACTTTTTCCTCTTAATCTCCTTAATTATATTTTCCATCATTTGCGCTCTAACATTCGATCATCTTATTCATATAAATCTCAACTCAGTAAACCACTTCACTTTTACCTCAAAACTTGAACTTTTCTTGGAAATCTCATAATTAGGTTTAACCTCTTTATCTTCGCCTTAGATCTTCTCTTTGAATTTTCACATTCATAGATCTTCTTAAAAAATTCATTTAATTCATATCCTCATCCATCTCATCATCACTTCGCATTAAATTCCATCTTATCATTATTTACAATTAATACCCTATACTCGGTAAACTTGCTTTGCAACTCAGTAACTATCTTCATTCATTGCTTGGTGTCTAACTCATCTTCGGTGCTTGAATTTCACTCGGTGTTCAGTAATGGTGACTGACTCTATCTAGCTTGGTAAAGTAACTCTTTCAGTTATAACTTTAACTCTTTGCAATTTTTGACTTGTTCAATCGATTGTAGTGATTTGATAACATCAAATATATAGTAGAAAACAACTATATCATCATTAATTCATCATTTTTTGATCTATATTTGTCACCCAATTAACTTCTTCTCTTAAGATATTGTAACAAAATAAAAATCAATTAATCAATTGCTTGACATCAATGAAAAAATAATAACTAATCCAACCATTTCTACAATCATGATACTCGGTATCGCTCGGTCTTCATCATCTCCATCAGATCTTCATCACTTGATTAAAAATCTCCCTCTTTAGCATTGATGGCAACACCTATAAGAGTGTTATAGCAATTGATGATGGTAATACTTAAATCTATAATTGAACTCCCTCTGACTTGATATTTTTGTTTCCACTTTGATCTCCGATCTTTCAATATGAATCTCCCTCTTGGATAATTTTTTTTTTTTTTTTTGTAGTATACCTTCTAATTTTACTTGATGAGTAAATAGTAGCAATTCATTGAGTTTCTCCTAATTTATCAATATCTCCCTTAAGGATAAATTTCATCAATTCATTCTCTCCCTCTTTGAAAACAATGCCAAAAAGTCATACTCCTAAAAACTTCTTCCAGTAGTGGATTATACCTAACATGTACTCATAAAACATTGCATCCAAAAATCTTTTCACAACTTCAGGAATCACCTAAAGTGTTTCATACTAACATCAATTAAGTAATAGATATTCTAATGAAATACATAATTGATTCAACATGCCTCATGCTCTTTAGTGAATACTAGATAGGGGAAGAACCCCTAATTTACCTCTGAGATACTCAAAAGCATCTTTAGGTAGTGGCTTTCTAAAGATATCAGCCAATTTTTCCTTTGAATTCACATATTCCAATCTAACATTTTTATCTTGAACTTGTTCTCTCAAGTAGTGATACTTGATAGAAATGTCCTTGGTCTAAGAATGCATAACCAAGTTCTTTGATATATTAATAGCACTTGTATTATCACAAAAAATAGTAACCAGATCTATGATCTCTTCTTGCATACCTTCAAGTAATTATCTAATCCATACTATATTTGCACAATTCATAACAACAACAACATATTTTGCCTCAATAGTAGACTATGAAATGCAACTTTGTTTCTTTCTCAGCCATGTAACCAATCTTTCACCTTGAAAGAATGCACCTCCACTAGTACTTTTCATGTCATCAATGTTTCCAGCTCAATCTGCATCAGAGTAGACTTGTAGATCAAAATTACCTCCTTTCTTTTACAATAAACCAAATTCTTCTATGCCTTTTAGAAATCTCAAAAATCTCTTTACTGCAGACATATAAGTTACCTTTGGATTAGAAGAACATGTTGCAACAATCTCAACAACGTGTGCTATATCAGGTCTACTATGAACAACAGACTACAATTAACCAATCATGGATCGACAAAGAGTATTATCCACCTCTTGTGTCTCATATTCTTTAGATAATTTACACCTAGTAACCATGCGTGTTCCAACATGTTTGGAATCTTCCATACCAAAGGTTTTGAGGATCTCTTTGATATACTTATCTTGTGTAATATAGATCCCTCCAGTAACTTGTTGTATCTATAGACCTTGAAAGAACTTAATCTCTACAATCATTGACATTTAAAAATCTTTTTTCATTTCATCAGTAAATCCTTTACATAAAGTTTCATTACCTCCAAAAATAATATCATCAACAAAAATTTCAGCAATCAAAACTTTGTTATCATTGTCACATTCCAAGTAAACATTATTGTTATCAATTGTTCTCTAAAATCCTATTTTGATTAGATAAGAGTGAAATATCTCATACCATCCTCAGGTTGCTTGCTTTAAATGATATAAAGATTTATGTAACTTACATACCTTGTTCTTGTTAGTGTTCTCAATGAATCGTTCAGGTTTCTCAATGTGTACTTCTTCTTCAAGTATCCCTTTAAGAAATACAAACTTAACATCCATATTATATACCTTGAATCTCTTGTAAGAAGCATAAGCCATAAGTATTCTAACTCCTTCCAATCTAGAAAAAGGTGCAAAATTCTCTCCATAGTCAATGCCTTCTTCTTGTGCATAACCTTTACAAACCAATCTATCTTTATTTCTAATAAATTCTCCATGCTCATTAAAATTGTTTCTGAAAATCCATTTAGTATCAATGACATTTTTGTCTTTCGGCCTAGGTACTAATGTCCATTTCTTGTTCTTCTCAATTTGATCATACTCTTATTTTATTTCTTTCTTCCAATCTTCATTAGCTAGTGCTTCTTTAACTTTCTTTGGCTCAAATGTAGATATCAAACATGTATTGTCTCTTACCTTGCTTCTAGTCATCACTCCAGCATCCTTATTTCCAATAATCTTGCTTGAGGAATGGTGTCTCCTCACATAATTTTCCAAAATAGGCTCGATAGCTCTTGGTTCTTCAACATCAACATTCAGTTGTATAACTCCTTGTTCATCTTCCTCCTCAGTAGGTGCTCTCAGTAAGGTATCAGGAATATCAGAATGAACATATACAAACTTCTCATAATCCTCAGGTTCCTTCTTTCTTTCTTCATCATTCCTTTCTGCAAACTCATCAATTCTTACATTTTCACTTTCCACCATCTTGTTAGTAACTTTTTTCAAACATTTTTAAGCTTTACTCCTCGTAGAATATCCTAAGAATATTCCTTATTCTTCTTTTGAATCAAACTTTCCTTCTCTAGAATATTTCAGAATATAACATTTGCTTCCAAAAAATTTAAAGTAACTAACCTTAGGTTTGTAGCCATACCAGATTTCATAAGGTATCTTGTTGGTACCTTTCTTCATTTGTACTCAGTTTAATGTATAAACAGTAGTACTCACAACTTCTCTCAAAAAGTTCTGTGAAACTCCTTTCTCAATCACCAGTGTCCTGGCACAATCAACAATAGATCTATTTGTTCTCTCATCAATCCCATCTTGCTATGGTGTCCTCACTGCTAACAACTGTCTCTTAATTCTATTTGATGACCTTATGGCAAGACATATTGTCAATTAGTACCAAAAGACTTAGTCATCACAGAGTTGACCCAACCAAAAGTGCAACCCGACTAGTTACAATGTAACCTGAGCAATGGTAGTGTCGACCAAGCACATAGTGGAAATCAGTATTAACCGAGTGATCAATATGACCCAAGTACATAGAGTAGCTCTAGTGCCAAAGTTTACTATGTTTCCCAAGTGGACTACTAGACCCGAGTAATATTTTTGTTCTGAATTAGCTTATATTGTTTTATATTAATTTATCTTATGGAAGCTGACTTACAGAAGTATTAGATTTGAATAAGGTATAAATATAAGGTATTTTTTTTATCCAAATATGAGTGTAGAAGTGTGTATGAGAATATGAAGTGGCAAATTGTTTAAAAGGCTAGAACAGTATAAGGAGCAATAGAGAATCATCCATCACATTCAGGTGATTATTTATTATCATTGGATGTTATTTAGAAAATCAAAGTTGGACTGAATATAATCTACTGGTTCATCCTAATAGGTGCATCAACAAAATCCTCTAACAAGGTGGACTTAACAGTCCTTTATAAATATCCTAACAGAGTTGCATTACTGAATTGTAATGTACTAAATCCTTTCACAAGGTGGACCTAATAGTCCTTATTTCTCCTAATAGGGCAGTCCATCAGAAGTGGTCAATTGTAATATTTAACAGACTAAATTTATACTATAGTAATAAATCTTGTGGGTACCATCCCCACCCTAGTTTTACTTTCTATTTGGAAGGTTTCTGGGTAACCAAATATCATGTCAAGTGTTATGGATGTTTTATTTCTTTTCATTTCATGTGTGCAATCATATTAGATAATCTAATAAAGGATTAAAGAGATTATGTTTTATTGGTTCCTAATTCACACCCCCCCTCTCAATCACCTAGCCTCAACATATTTCCAAAAATTGGTATCAGAGAAAAAGGTTCTCTTAACAGAAGTTTAATAGCTTGAGCAAAGATCAGAGGAAATGAAAACATACAGACTAGAGAAAGCCATTGAAAATGAAAAGATAGATCTACAAGTGGCCATGGATCAGATCAAGAAACTCAAGGAGGAGCTCTCTCTTTTGCCCTGAAAATAAGAGAATATTTTGTAGTGCAGATGAATGACAAAAGTTACATAGAAGAAATAATTGAAGACCTATGCAAAGAAAGAAGTTTCGAAGAAGAAGATGCAACAATTGAAGACCTACTTGCAAAGAATCTCAATTTAAATGAAGAAGGCAGAAAGTTGAGAAGAGAACAAGAAATTCATTCAGTCAGAATATGTGAAGTCATGGAACAAAAGAGTCAAGCACAAAATGATAGAGAAATGGCACAAGAAGATAATAGATTTCTGAGTACAAGATTAGAAGAAAAAGGAAAACAAATCCTTCATTTGTCACTTTAGCAAGAAGATATGATAAATCAACTCAATAATGTAAATCAAGAAGTTATCAATCTGAGGACAGGAAATGAAAGATTGTAGAATGATTGCAATAATGAAAAGAAAACCAATACAAGTATGATGAATTCATAGGTAAGAATGGATCAGTTGATAGAGAAAAATCAACTCACACATCATGGATATACTGGATTAGGTTACACTGAACAAGGTGAATCCTCACAGAAAGGAACTCAAAAGAACAACAAACCTTTTTTTAATCATTGTAGCAAGTTAGGGCACATAACAAAAAAGTGTTGGAGCAATGGAAAGTCAAAGTTTAATGGTAAATGCTAAAAATGAAACAAACATGGACATAGGGCAAGTGAATGCACTGAGAAACCCAAGTTTGAAGGAAAATGTTTCAATTGTAACAAAAAAGGTCACAAATCCTCCGAGTGCAGAAGCAAGAAATGGAACCCTGCTGAACAACTAGCTAAAGCAATTTTTGGTTGGGATTACAACACATGGACCAGATGTTGTCACTGTGGTGAATATGGAAATATTGGTGCAAATTGTGTAAAGACTCACCTCAGAAAAAGGAATCCTACTAACAGATTTTATGTATGTAAACAAATCGGTCATCTAGGCAAGAATTGCATGAACAGAGAAAAAGTGGATACTTGTTTTGAGAAAGGCAAAGCAAAAGTTTTAGAAATTAGAACTCAGATGAATCAGTAGTGGGTAAGGAATATCCTCAGAGTTCAAATCAAAACAATGAAGGATCGAATGACACCCAAAGCAGTGAATTGGGTGGATCTACCATATCTGAATAAATATGCAAGGAGACTACTGGAACTATGCATACAATCTATCCTACATCAATTCTAGATGTGCTAGCAAAGTCCAAATCAGCATATTGATGTGCTAAGAAACATTATATTTTTAACTGAGTCAAGAGCTTAGTAACACTTGAGTTACACAGGCTTAACTGAGTTAAGTCAGGTTGTATGGTTTTGAGGATACAAAAGTTAGTTTTTGTCGAGCTTCAATCTGAGCTATGCCAACTACCATGTATGAAGCATTTAATGAAAACTCAATGGTAAAATCTCTTATAAAAGATAACTTGGAAAGGTTATTGTTTACAAAGTTTTCAATTTGGAGAGTGATTCAAAGCCTTAAGCAATTCAGAGCAAATTTGTGTTCAAAATTTTTAAGTTGCAAAGTTTTGTAAAAACCTCCAATAACAATGGAATCTACATCCAGTAACAAGGTTAAGAAAGGATCTGAGATGTTGGTGAGGAATTCTATCTACAAATGTCCAAAGTTTAAGCTTCATCCAATGATTGTAGAGGAGATAGACCCAATGGGATCTCATTCCCTAATTCCTCTAAGGGTACTTTTGATCAACAACATTCAAGCCTTCTATCATTGCACAATTTAACATCTAGGGACATTGGAAATGAATAAAGCATATGAGAAACTCTGTGATGCCCAGAATCTAAAGCCAGAACATCAACACCTAGGAGTCAAGGGTTTGACTCATATCATGCATATGCCACAAAATTTTTAAATTAAGTGGATTAGGTTTGTTCTGATCCACATTCACGACATGCATCTATGGCTAGAGAAACAAGTGAAGATTACCAAGACAATGTTGCACCATGTTACAGGGTATCCTATGCTTGACAAGTCTAAAGCTACCAAAATCGTACCCTAGGATGACCTAGATAAGAAGACTCTTGCCGAGTGGGGTGGAAGAGGTATGAGATTAAATGGAGTTACATACATGGAATTGAAGTTTGGGATTCATGTAATTGTGCACAAAATCTACAGTTCTAGCTAACCTAACAATGTACCATGTGATGTTGTGGACTTGGCATACAAGGTGGTCAAGAAAAACCTCTCATTCGACCTTGCTGAGTTGCAGATCATCTAATTGAGCAAGAACATGGAAAGCATCCGAGCATCAAAGACCAATCCATGTAATTTTGGTTCACTTCTAGTTTGCATATTCTTTTACATTAAGAAGTTTTTCCCTTCCAAAGGCACAGTTGTTTGGAAGAAAGACAAACCCATAGTGTATTAGATAAATGACTTCATAGCAGAATTAGGAGACAATTTTGAGAGCATCATGGAAGCATATTTTGAGGAGTTGAGACACAAGATACAAAATAGCTATAGAATTCCTAAACAATTGGTTGAAGACTACAAGGATGATTTTTGTTTTCTATTTGACTGTGATAAAGTATACATTTAGGTTGTCAAATGTAGGGTTGCATGGGTGGAACCTCTTGCATATGAGGTTAACATAGATGAGACCAAAGACATCATTGAGGCCCTTGTGAATTATCCTATGACCCCAAAGAACCATACTTTGGTACGTATGAAGAATCCAAGAGAAGAATTTCATTAGAGATAGAGATTCCTAAGATTTTTAAAAGAGGAAAAAAGAGGTTAGAGAAGTTTGGAAAGAAGTATGGGAAGAATTCAAACTCTCCTCCTATCTCTAAAAGAAAAGAAGATGAGGTTAAGATAGAAGATGATGAACCCAAAAAGGAAGAGGAAGAGATAGAAAACAAACCTCCTAAGAAGAAGAAGAAGAAGAAGAAGAAGAAGAAGAAGGAGGTAACCCCCAAGCAGAAACAAAAAATCTCTACCCCTGTCATCACTAAAAGAAGATCTAGAAGGAAACTCATATTTCCAAAGGAAGATGAAGAAGAAGATATAGTAGTATTCAAGAAACCCCCACCTACCTTTGAGAAGAAAATTGAAGAAATAAGAGAAGGTAGTGGTATGATTTCTCTAAAATCACTGAAATATGCTTCCAGAACTAAGGATGAACAGAAGTAGATTGAGGAAGCAGTTGTAGAAAAGATGAAAAGATGGAAGTATGATCCATCTAAATTGAAGAGTCACATGAATGAAGACCTATTCAGGGCAATATCTATTCTCTATAGAAATTCATTCTAAACAAAAAAGGATATTAGAGAACAAACCTTGAGGCAAGTCATGCCTACTATGACAAATAAAGAGGTTAAAGAGGCCATGAACAAATATGAAAACAATCACACTCCAAAGTTCAGTTCTTTCATATATTGAACAAGAAGATAGAGGATGTGGTGCAAGATGCAACAAAGATATGGAAGATAGTCTTGGAAATCAAGGAAGAAGAAAAGGCAAAATTATTGAGTATAGACCCCAAAGGAGAAGACTAATGATGTAGATTTACTTGAGGTAGAAAATATTGAAGAATCCAATGCAAAATAGATTGTAGTAGAAGTGATGACATCCCTTCCCCAATCACCTATACAGATCATCCTATCTCCGAGCAAGGATAAGTCTACTGAATATACATTTGGACTAGTGGGAACCAAGCATCAGGCTTCACCTACTACTAGGATTAGTCTAACTGAGTCACAGAAGGAAAGTGTGAATGTTTCTTCAGTGAGCATTGATTCTACAGTTGGTGCATAAAATGTAAATGACCTATTCCAACTGAATGCTAAGGAAAAATTTGAGGAAAGAAAGGATATAGATGATAGTGGAAAAGGTAAGGAAATTGTTCCTTCACCCAATCCCAAGGATAGTGGAAAAGGAAAGAAAGTAAATACTGATGATATTGATCTTGAGAAAGATATTTTGATTCCAAATTGGGATCTATCCACCTTAACAATAGAGTAGATGGATATATTAGGGGATCTATGGAAGAAAAGAGATACACAACAAAAGCTCTGACCATAAAAGAAGAGAAACAGAGTGCTAAAGGACATAAAAGGTATATTCCTAGATGCACTATAAGTAGAAGTAAATAAAAATGATTCTAATATGGATCCACTTGTAGACATAGTCCAAAAGTTCAATAAAGATTTAAGTGGTCTAGAAAAACTACTACATAAGGTAGAAAGGAAGTTTGAGAACAAAGTTCTAGAGAATGTTGCAAGTAAAATTGCAATTGATCAAGTAAAGCTAAACTCTCTTATTAGATCTCTAGAAACTACTATTAATAATGTTTCTTCATTATTTGTAAAGTTAAGTGATAATTCCAACTTCACCATGGAAATCAAGACTAAGATGAAAAATATAGATACAAATTTGAAGGAAAGTGCAAACCAGTTGGCACTTGACCTGAGTTCGAGTTCAACACACTTTGTGAAGATTAATTATGTGACAGACATGCAGGCTGAATAACTAAGGGAAGAAAAAAGGATAAGATAATCTCTCACAGCTATGCAGAGCTAACTCCTTCCACACATGGATGTAATACAGAAGCATATAGCTCATTCTAAGACTCTCATGCATGAAAACAACTTTCAAGTTGCTTAACTTATGATGGAGTTGTTAGCAGAGATATTGATAGAGTTGAACATCTTGAAGGTGATGTAAGATAATTGGGACAACACTTTGTCTCAGATTTTGAAGGTACATAGTGACTTCCTATCCCACTTTGGCATTTACCATATGGATATATTTTTAGCATTTGTGTCAAAAACAAGGGGGAAAGTCAATGTATAAGTTAGTGTATATACATATACAAAAGAGAAGTAGACAAGAGATATATATAAGTGTTACAATTTTTTTTTTGAAAAATAAAAAATAGAGTCAGTTGTAACCGAGTCACAGAGAAATTGTCAAAACCCGAGCAAGTACCCAAGCATATGGTAAGGGGGAGTTTTGAATCAGAAGTTTGAGTAGTTTTGAACATGATAAGTGTTTTTGGTCACTAATTCCAAAGGAGGAGATTGATGACCTTATGGAAAGACATGTTGTCAATTAGTTCCAAAACAGTTAGTCATCACAGAGTTGACTGAGCTAGTAGTGTAACCCAAGAAGTTACAATGTAAACCAAGCAATGACAGTGTTGACCGAGAAGATAGTGGTAATTGGTATTACCCAAGTGATCAGTATGACCCGAGTACATAGAGTAGCCCGAGTTCCAGAGTTTACTATGTTGCCCAAGTGACAACAAAATGCTCAAGTGCCAGTATATTTCCCGAGTGGACTATTGGACCCGAGTAACACTTTTGCATTGACTTATCTTATATTGTTTGATATTAATTTATCTTATGGAATCCAACTTACATAGTATTTGATTTGGATAAGGTATACATATAAGGTATTTCTTTAATCCAAATATGAGTGTAGAAGTGTGTATGCAAATATGAAGAGGTTGATTGTTTAAAAGGCTACTGTAGTGTAAGGAACAACAAAGACTCATCCATCACATTCATGTGATTAGTTTTTATCATTGGATCTTGCTCAGAAAAATCAGAGTTGTGTTGAAGATCATCTACTTGTTCATCCTAATAGGCACATCACCAAAATACTCTTACAAGGTGAACTTAATAGTCCTTTAAAAATCTCCTAACGGAGTTGTATTACTGAATTGTATTGTAGTAAATCCTTTCACAAGTTGGACCTAATAGTCCTTATTGCTCCTAATAGGGCAGGCCATCAGAAGTGATCAATTGTAAGATTTAATAGGATAAATTTATATTTCAGTAATAAATCTTGTGGGTACCATCCCCACCCTAGTTTTACTTTCTATTTGGAAGGTTTATGGGTAACCAAATATTGTGTTAAGTGTTGTGGATGTTTTATTTCTTTTCATTTCATGTATGCAATCAGATTATATAATCTAATAAAGGATTAAAGAGATTATCTTTTATTGGTTTCTGGTTCACCCCCCCCCCTCTCAGTCACCTAGCCTCAACATATTTTCAAAAGCATTCTTATTAGAAAACAATGTAAACTCATTAGAAGTAAACTCACCTCATATGTCAGATCTCAGACATTTAAATTTTCTTCTAGTTTCTTTTTCAACTTGGGCCTTATACCACTTAAATATTTTAAATGTGTCATATTTTTGTTTTAAAAATAATGCATACATCATTCTAGAATAGTCATCCACAAACAAAATAAAATATTTGTCTCCATTAAAACTTTGAGTCCTCATGGGTCCACATAAATCAGTATGCACTAAATCCAAAATTCCTTGTGTAACATAAGTCTTGCTTGAAAAACTATATTTACTCATCTTACCCATCTAACATTATCTGCACATAGTATTCTTAGGTTTCTCCAATCTCGGTAGTCCTCTCACTCTATTATTCTTACTCACTTTGATTAAGTTTCCAAAATTAACATGACAAAGCCTTTTGTGTCATAACCAAACATCTTCAACTTTAGCAAATAGGAAACTCTTCATAGAAGTATCAAGATAAAATAAATCACCTTTATATTTTTCTCCACTAGCAATCAGACTATCCTTCTTATCAAATACTTTTACCTTTCCATATTAAAATTCCAATCGGTGACCTGTATTATTTAAGTGTGCAACACTCAACCGATTATACTTTAATCCTTCAACCCAATAAATATCATCACATCTTGTGTTATTAAGTAGAATTATATAACATTTTCCTTTCACTAGATATGGTGCATCATTACCAAATCTAGCAAATCCTCCATCAATCTTTTCCAATGAAATAAACTTAAATGTGTCTCCAGTCATGTGATGTGAACAACCACTATCTATAATCCATGTTGCATTCTTACTTACTTGTGATATTAGGGATCTTGGTTCTTCTTCATCAGAATCATCTTTAATAGCAACATAAACAACTTATTTTCCATCATCACTATCAAAAGAGTCATCATCACTTAGTCCTTCATTACCAATATGACAAGATTTCTTACCTTTGTTTTTTTAGTCTGTGAATCTCCTGAATTTTTTTTTTCTCTTTTGTCCTTATCTTTGTTACCTTTATTTTCCTCCTTATCTTTCTTAGGGAAGTTAGATGCAAAGTGAACAATTTTATCACAATCAAAACATTCTAAAGGTAACTTACCTCTGTATTTTCCTTTGCCTCTTTGTAGCCTTCTAGCCAAAAAATCTTCAAATTCTCTTTCATTCTCATCACATTCAGTAAATAACTCTTCAAGAACTTCAATATAACTATAAAATTTCTTACTAGCACTACTCAAATATCTATCTCTGGCTACAGCTTCCCTAGCTTTTCCAATATCTAAAGTAGACTTAAATACATATTCAATCTTAGATGTAGCAGTCAAACTATTGTCAAAATCATTTAACTCAAATAAAATTAACTTACCAATAGTAGCATCTAGTGAAACATCCATCTTGGAAATAGATCTTAGCTCTTGTATAGTAGATATACAAATAACATAACTCGGTAGCAGGGTTCTCAATATATTTCTTGTAACATCATCCTCTGTTATGATCCCACCAACTCCTTTGATAGAATTAATAGTCTTCTTAAGTCTTCTACTATACGAAATTATGTTATACCCTTGTTTCATCCTCATAGAGTCAAATTTACCTCTCAATCTTTCTTCTTTAGCCTTCTGAACATGCTGATCTCTAACATAGGTCAAAATAATATTATCCCCATTTATTTTGAAATAGTGCATTCATAAAGTTCATCATATTCCTGGTCGGTAAGTGTAGAAGTAATCTCAATCATAACTTGTGTGTTCTTGTTTCTGTCTTTGCTCACTAATAGTCAAAGGTACAGTTGTAATGCCCCGCCAGGGAACCCAGGAGAACTTAACCTAAACATAACCCTAAGTTCACAGAATATATTTTTTAAATGTTTACAAACAATAATGATAACAATGCGGAAGCAACAGAATGAATTACATGACATACATGAAATACAACTCATACATGACTAACATTTCTTGAGGGTTCCTTGACGTAGAATTACTTAAACAAACTAATCTACGATTACAATAATAAAGATTTCACATAAAGGTTACATAATCTATTCAACCAATAACATACATCTCATAATAAATATTACATATACATCTGATACCATAAGGTATACTACCTAATCAACATCCACTACACAAGTCGTAGGGTATGTAATAATACATAATAATCAATACAATGCATCCTCCAAGGGATGATAACCAATATATACATATGGTACAAAACACATCTCAAGTAATTGAGCAAGTTTCCAAAAGACTATGAAGATGAAACTACAACAAGGAACATCCAAGCATGAAGAAGAATCCATCAGAATCTCAATAGTAATAAGAATCACTACCACCCAACCATGTGGAACCAGAGGTCCACTCCCACCGTGTTGAGGAGATAGTAATAGGCCCATCACATGGGGGTATACAAAAAGAATGCAAACAAGGTACACATGACCTCATACTCCAATGCAAAGGAAGATCCTAGAAGCAATCTAAACAATAACAAGGAACACTAAACAAAACCAAAGGTAACTGACACACGTAGGATAACCTAAGATGTAT
This sequence comes from Thuja plicata, assembly GCA_018584345.1. Classification (NCBI taxonomy): domain Eukaryota; kingdom Viridiplantae; phylum Streptophyta; class Pinopsida; order Cupressales; family Cupressaceae; genus Thuja; species Thuja plicata. The sequence continues at coordinate 1,440,242 of MU224609.1, read as the reverse complement.
ATAGGGAAGTGTCATCACATAAGCCCAACCTTGAAGGTAACCCTAGTAGTACCTCTTGACTCTGGCCTCCAAGTGACACTATGTGGCTCAATGATCCTTTCGCAAATACAAGGATCCCAACTCCCATCCTATCATGCGACAACACTCAAGGCATGGGTAGAGAATCAAACATCTTATTAGTTCATTTTAAACCCCTTTAATGTGTCATATTTTCACTTATTAAGTAACTTGCCAATGGGTTTACCTAGTAACCGCTTAGAGTCCTGGACCCCCATTACAAGCCACTTCCCCACTGTACACTTAGTTAACCTACCTAGGCTCAAGATCAACACATTAAGATATACATAACCACAAATCGCATCCTGCTCATTCAGGAGCACATAGGTTCTCAATAACCACAAAATATCCACAGTATCCTCATAAGTCCAAACAACACATCATACCAAACCAGGTTGGGTCTAGGAATATCAGGACTATGACATCATCATAAATGATGAACTAACATCACAATAATATCATACAGAAAGTACAATCTCAAAACCTCTAGTTTTAAGTCCTAGGGTCATCTAACCCAATAGATACCCATAAGCATGATAACATAGGAGAACATTCAATTCATAGAAACACGCACCCAAAGCACATCATAGTATAATCAAATCATATACAAAATGCATAAAAGCAAATATAATGTTAACGTAGGAATAAACAAATTTATAATTCCTAATCATGCAAATTCATTTATTCATTAAAAATTACTATCGAGACATAATTATATATACCAGATTAATAAAACATTAACATTTCCTATAGATCTATTTATAGAATAATTTATAAATACATCTAAGAAATAATTACCAATTTTCAGTTATAATTACAAAATTATAAAATACGTAGGTGTAATATAGCATTGATAAAAATCGTTTAATAATACCTCTCTAATAATCGTTAGCTAACACCATAAATCTCATTGTTTAACTATGATTAATTCATAACAATGGAAAAGAAAATAAATATATTAATATAATTTAATATACATATTAATAAAATATATATATATATA
>MU224609.1:1404025-1438905 GCA_018584345.1 Thuja plicata | reverse complement strand
CCGCCGGTAATACTGCACTGGCCGCCCTTTTTACGGGACGATCCTGGCTGGTAGCCAGTTGTCGTACAGACAGTCATTGACTGTCGCGCCGCCAGTCTCAGCTGTTGAGCCGGCGCCGGCGCCGTGCACATGGGAACAAGGGGGTGCGGTGGCCCCTGCCACCCGCCCTCCTTTGTCAATAAATTTTTTTAAAATTTTTTTTTTTTAAAACAACAATACAGCAAGCACAAAAATATAAAGCTCAGTTTTTATATATTTTTTTAATTTAATTCCGAAAAAACAAAATATCAAAAAGAAGACTTTTTTTTTTTGTTTTGTCTCTTCTATCAATTTCTAATTGACTGGTGTAATATTTCTAACTCTATATTTTTACAGAGAGTATATTTTTTTCCAAACAATTTTTTTTCAAAGAGCCATTTCAAAAGGGGGGATTTATTTTTTTTAAAAACACTATATAGTTAAACTATAGTCTAGATTAATTTTTTCATTTTCTAGGAGATCTATAGGGAATTTTTTAATGAAATTTTGACAACACTTCTGTAAAAGGGTAATATATATTTTTCTATAAAAATTAAAGATCTAAGTTTCGAGAAATATCCATTTCAACAATAAATTCAAACTAGAAACCCTAATACCCATTTACTCATAATGCTATAAAATGAAACCCTTTATGCCCACAAACACAGATATGGCATGCAAGCTTGAATAAAACATCGATTTGATCTAAAACATATTTTTTAATTGAAATCTTCTAAAACACAAAATAAACAAGCAAGGATTGACCAAACAAAGGATTCTTAGCTTTTCAGATGCATAGAAGGCAAGGATTCAAAAACCAGAACTGACATGAACAAGACCCTACCTCAATATATGTTGAAGAATACACAATGCAAAATCCAAGCAAGGAGAATTCCAAAATTATGCTCCAAAACCAAGCACACACCAAAGCTTTCCCAAAAATGCTCCCAAAAACCTATTATGTTCAAATGAGAGAAGAATGCCCCTAATGAGGATCAACTTCCCCTAATTAAGAAAACCCTCATGACAACACATTCAGTTAGCTCCTAAAAGGACTCTACCCAAAATTGAAAGAAAATAACAATTAATAATTAAAATATCTAATTACTTGCACAACTCAACTTTGACTCCTAAAATCAAGTTGGGATCTCTTGAGTTTGAAAATACTTTTTCAACCAAATCTTGCACATGTAATTAATAAAATATTAATTTAAATAACTTAAATATTTACATTACAATTATCCATGCAACTAAATATTTAATTATTTAATTAAGCATAAAATCTTATTTACTCTAATTTTCAATTAAATATTCAGTTAAATATTAATGTTCAATAATTGTACTTTAATTAAACATAGGTATTTAATTTAATTTTCAATTAATTAAATACCCTATATTTAATAATTAATTGCAATAATATTCAATTAAATAAATAACATGATATAACACCCACATAATCACATCAAGCACCTGAAATTGAAAACAAGCAAAATCAAACATGATCAAGGAAGGGAATACACAAATTCCTATCCACTATACGAATTCGGTAAGGGTAGTCAAAATAGATACTCGTCCACTAAATAGGACAATTTGGTTTTGGATAGGATTTGGACCTGAAAACTATCTCCCCTCTCTTACCATTGAGATTAATGCGATAGGGCACACTCACGACTGCCAATTTAGGGAAGACGTAGCCTGGTACCTACAAACCTGTCATCACAAAGACAAACATACATGCATATATAATATAGCAAACAATGGTTGAGACTAGTTTATCATGTGGATCTCGCCAAAGCAAGTAACTACAAATTTGTCTCATACCATATAAAGCACATCAAACAGTAATGCAAAACATACAATGATCCATGTGCATATAAATCTAAGGTCAGTATTGTTAGAAAACTGTAATAGAAATGAAATCCTAACATATACATAAGCATCATTAAACAACCATAAATCACATATACACAAAAGATATAACATACTAATCAATGGATCAATAACATACTGAAATGAAACATATAAATATCATCTAAGCCATCTGATTAAATCCAGCCATACACAAAAAGGCGTAAAAAAGTTTGGCATCCACAAACTGAAAAGAAAACTAAGAGGTGGGTATTACAACAATAGTGAAGTCCATATTTATTATAAATAAAGTGAAATCCATATTCTCTGAATCTAGAAACATGAAACCTCATTCTACTTTTCCATGTAGAGAAATGATCCCTATTCAGCTTTGGTGCTTCCCTCTTATAAATCTTTAAATAATAACTCAAGTTCTTTTAAACTTATCACTTCTGAGTAACTAGATCTGATACCAATTGTTGGTCCACTGAGAGGGGGCATGAATCATACAAATCAAACTTTAATGCTTAAAACTAAACTCTCTGAATCACTCGGTAAAATTGAATGCTGTAAACAACCAATTCACCAAATAACTTAGTAACTTAAACCACAATACAACTCGTATATGTTAATCAATCATTCAAACTTAGTAACATTAGATTAACTCTAGATTTAACTCAGTTGACACCATATTTAATGAGGAAACCCAATTTGGGAAAACCTCTATGGGAACTGTGACCCCAATAAAAATGTACCCTTCTAAAATATGCTTGGTTAAGAACTTATCATGTTAAATATTACAAACACATTTACTAAATGTGACCCTATTAGGGGATTTACCAGAGATCTATTAATATCTTCACCCTATTAGAAGTGTCCTTGTTCAAGGTCTTTAAACACTCTTTTGGAATGTCAGTTACTTCTAGGTTTTACAAATAGGATGGTTAAATCCACTCGGTTAAGAGATTTCTATGTTAAAAATACTAATAAGAAACAGTAAACTTTGATCTATAAATATAGAAACTACCTTTTCTTATGTCAGATCCTTTATGTTCAATTTAATATTGGCATCACATACTCCATTGATCTCTTTCTCAGACTATAGATTCTTCAATCTCTATTTCTTAGTTCTTATCGGTAAATGTAGTTCTTCAGCTTCTTCTCCTTCTCCGTTCAACTTGCCAACAACATAATATTTGTTAATTTATAATTCTTTATATAGATATACTTTTTCCTCTAAATCTCCTTATTTATATTTTCCATCATTTTCACTCTATCACTTGATCATCTTCTTCATAAATATCAACTCGGTAAACCACTTCACTTTTACCTCGGAACTTGAACTTTTATTGGAACTCTAATAATCAAGTTTAACCACTTGATCTTCAACTTATATCTTCTTATTGAGTTTTCACATTCATAGATCTTCTAACGAAATTCATTTAATTGATATCCTCATCCATCTGATCATCGCTTCACATTAAATTTGATCTTATCATCACATACAATTAATATCTCATAGTCTATAAACTTGCTTTGCAACTCAGTAAATATCTTCGTTCACTACGCAGTGTCTAATTCATCTTTGGTACTCAGTGTTTGACTTTTACTTGGTGTTCAGTAACTATGACCGAATTACATAACATTCTACCAACTGACTCTGTCTAGCTCATTAAAGTAACTCTTTTAGTTATAGCTTTAACTCATTGTAATTTTTGACTTAATCAATCAATTGTATCTATTTGATAACATCAAATATAGAGTAGCAAACAACTATATCATCATTACTTCATCATTTTTCTGATCTATATATTTCACCCAATTAACTTCTCCTCTTAAGATATGGTAATATAATAAAAATCAATTAATCAATTGCTTGACATCAATCACAAAACAATAACTGATCTAACCGTTTCTACAATCATGATACTCGATATCACTCAGTCTTCATCATCTCCATCAGATCTTCATCATTTGATTAACACCTTCAACTCCCTTCCACCTCTTAATCTTAGCCACTCATCACTTTTTCCTCTTAATCTCCAACTTTCTTCCACCTCTTAATCTGAGCCATCCATAATTTTTGCCTCTCAAATCTCCTTCATCCAAGCCTACCTAACACTTCAAAAATATATAAAATATGAGCCTTCTCCTCACTTCTCATAAGAATCTTTCAATACATTGTTATGTTGTAGGATTTTCAGCAACCACGTACAGTCAACAACAACATTATCAAACACTTTAGTATTTTGGGATTTTTGCATTGTATGTTTTATGTTGAGGTAGTTTAAGGTTATCTCTTATTTCATTTCATCATATTTGCAAGCATTTTTCTCGATATCATTTGAGGTATATGTGACAATGTAGGAATAATTTTAGTTAATTAAGATTTTTCTTTATTTCCATTTTTACATACTATAGGTACTACTACATGATTCAGTTAAATACTGATTCACTTCATTCAATTGTTTTCTACTCCACAAATAAATATTTTTTTGTCACATCTTGTATTCTTCATCTTTATGCTAACCTTTTTATGAATTTTTCACTTCGTTTATTAAGACAATTACTCAATATTATATTTTCCCTTTACTCTATTGAAAACCCACTCCTTATTATAATATGTTGTTCTTATTGACTTATCTGATGCAATGATCGTAAGAGAGTTTTGGAGATGTCATGATGTAGATTTGATTACAGGATGATCAAATAATATGTTTTCATTGATTTCAACTATTGAATTTTTTTTTTTACTATGTTGCCAAGCATAATTGTAATGAATGATGAGTTACAATGAGTTTCATTAGTTTCTATCTTTATGGGAGACTTAGGTATGTCTCTAGAATTCTAATACATGACCGCTACTGCTGAAGAGATCTTATGTGGAATTTATGATCAGTTGAAGTATAACAATGAAGCTGCTAGAATAGTTAATGATAGATGATAGATGATTTGAATGTCTTTTCAAATATTTGTTATATCTTGTGACGTGGTCAAATGATATGGCTCTCAATAGTGTTCAAATGATATAGTTTCAACCACAACTAATTTTATTCACATGTGTGAAGGATATATGATCGATGAGTAGAGACAGACTTGTTATGAGATCACAGAATTTGTGTTCTTGAGCGACAGTTGATAAATCTTTGATCGGTTATCTATGTTCAGGTTTTGATTGAATCAGTTCACTCAACCTTAATCTGGTGACGTATTTACATTATTAAAGATGATGATCTAGCATCACATTTTTTGATGCTAGCATGTGGAGAAGGTTCTTGAGGAAGCTTGTGTTTGGTCAAAAAATGTTTGACTCCTTGACACAATATTTTATGTAAATATTTTTATTTTCCAATGAGATCTTGGAAATATGTTTTGTGTATTTAATTTTTTTATGTGGTGCATTGGATTTGAGCGGGATGTTTGAAATTCTATTTTAGGGTTTGATCAAGGGAGAGGATCTAAAAGTTCAATATATATTGGATGAATTTGAAGATTATATGTGTTGATCATGTGTTAGACAAGTGTGGTACAAAGTGTGAGTTGAAATTAAGTCCAGGAAGATAAGTATATTGAGAAGATATTGTGTGCTTCATTGGATCTGATCATGCAGAGGTAGTGCTATTTCATAGATCATTGTTTATTTTGTCTCCTAACAGTTGTAGCAAGGTAAATCCCTTAAAAAGGTAGATCCTAATAGATCTTTGTTGTAAATCCTATAACAAGGTGACACTTTGACAAGTGTTTAAATTCCTCTTACAAGGCTACTCTTAACATGGTAAAGGTTCTAACAGGTCTAAGGAAAATCCCTTAACTAGGTAGCACCTAACAATTCTGTTGTAAACTCCTAATAGGTTTAAGCTCCTCATAGAGTGTACTTCAAAAGAGTACATCATTTAGTGGGTACTAATCCCCACAGTGGTTTTTTTTCCCTATTTGGGTTTCCATGAGATAAATCTATGTGTCAAATGTGTGGATGGACTTGCATGTTTATGGTTTTCATTTATTGAATGTATGGTTAATCTAGTGAATGGTGGTTTAAGTATAAAGGTTATAAAGATTGGATTATTTGGTAGATTACTGATTCACCCCCTCCTCCTCTCATTAATCTGATCTTAGGTCTAATAATTGGTATCAGAGCTTTGTTCCTCTATTGTGGTGAAGCTTAACAACTTTGGGTAAATATCTAAAGATGATGAGAAAGGAAGGTCATAAATTGACAAGAGAGAATTACTCAGTTTGGTGTGGTCTGATGAAGCTCTATCTTAAAGGTATGGGTGATTAGTATTGGGATCATGTTGTACATAGGTGTTTTGTCCCTTCAAGAACCCTGATTGCAAATCAATTAAAGACAAGACAAGAACATACTGCTACTATGGAATCTATTTCTAGTACTCTTTCAAATGCATAATTTATTAATGTCAAAGACTTGGATACTACTAATGAGATGTGGGAGAAGTTGAGGACTATCCATGATGGATATTGACAAGTGTAAAAGGAAAAGGTTTATAGTTAGAAAATAAAATATGAGGATATGAGGATGCAAGAAAATGAGAACATTGAGCAATATAGTCAGAGAACCAAAGTAGTTGTTTTTGCCATCCGAGGTGTTGGTGGTAATCTTCCTGGGGAGGATGTGGCAAGAAAAATGTTAATAACTCTATTTCCCCAGTATGTTATTAGGGTTTCATCTATTCAAGAGCTGATATCTATAGGAACTTTTACTATTACTCTTGATGCATTAATAGGGAAATTAACTACAGAGTTAATAAATTATGATAATAGTATGCCAAAATTTGAAGCTACTTTCAAGTCATCATTGACTCTTGCACCATCTAGGAAATGAAAGGAGATATCTAATAGTTCTTCAGCATGTTACTATAATGATTATGAATCTATATTTTATCAAAAAAGAGAATAGGAATAATTAAAATCTTTATTTGCTAGAAGAATGCCTAGAGGAAAAGGTAAATGTAAGGGTAAGTTTCCTTTGAAGTGCTTTGCATGTACCAAAATTGGACATATTTCTTCTAGATGCCCTAAAATTGATAGGAAGGAGAAACCAAGAAGATTCAAGGATAAGAATAATAAATCATGCTACCTAGCTGAGGAAGGTGTTACCAATGAAGAATCTAATGGAAGAGATGAAGAAAAAATGGTGTTTGTTGCAGTAAAGGAAGAACCCTTAGAAGAAGGTGAGAAATATTTGGTTTCTAACATGAATCACAGTGGGTGTACTCATCACATGACTGGTGATCAAAGAAAATTCATAAAGTTGGAAGAATGTGATGGAGGCTCAGTAAGATTTGGGAATGATGCTCCTTATTTGGTGAAAGGTAAAGGATCTATTAATTTTAATGATAAAATAATTTGTGATGATTTTTATGGAATTGATGATTTGAGATAAAATTTGTTAAGTTTTTTTCAGTTGAATAACAAATGTTTTAGATTGGATTTCAATGGAGGTATATGCAGGATTATTGGCAAATCAAAAGAACCAATTGCTACAGGTGAAAAAACTAGAGGTAACTTTTTCTAACTAAATTCTACTATTAAGAGTTGTCTCATTGAAAAGGTTGAATATTGTTGTTTGCGACATAATAGGTTTTTTCATGTAAATTTTGATAACGTATTCAAAGTTACTAAGATGAAGATAGTGAGAGGTTTTCCTAACCAAGTGAAACCAGACAATGTAATGTGAAAATAATGTCAACTTTAGAAGTTAACTAGTTCTAGTTTCATCAGTAAAAAATATTCTTCTGAAAGTATTTTAGATCTAGTTCAAACTTATCTATGTGGTCTAATGAGACCTCAGAGTTACTATGGTGATAGATATTTCATGTTTCTAGTTGATGATTATTCTAGAATGACGTTGGTTATATTTTTAAGAGACAAATCTGAAGCTTTTCACATGCTAAATATTTACAAATATAGAGTGGAGAAGGAGACCGTTAAGACCTAAAATGTATTAGATGTGATAGAGGAGGTGAGTTTACTTCACATAAGTTTAATACATATTGTGAAGAACAGAGAATTAAAAGATAGATGTAAGCTCCTAGAACACCTCAACAAAATGGTATTGTTGAAAGAAGAAACATGTCTATCATTGATTGTGTTGGGACATTAATGATTCAAAAAGGTGTTGCACAGATATTTTGGAGAAAGAAGTGAGCACTGTTATTTACACTTTGAATAAAGTTCAGTTGAAGAAAGGTACAAATGAAACTCCCTATGAGATATGGTATGGTAGATCACCATGTGTGAGCTATTTAAAAAAATTTGAGAGTAGATGTTATATCAAAAGAGATGAAAATTAAGGTAAGTTTGACCTAAGAAGTGATGAGGTGATATTATTAGGTTACTCCTCTAAGAGTAAAGCCTACAAGTGTTTGAAAAAAAGAACAAATAAGATAGTGGAAAGTGCTAGTGTAAGAATAGATGAATTTTCTAATAAAAATGATGAATCTAGCAAGAAGGAACCAGAAGACTATCATAGGTTTATATATGTACAAATAGTGGAGAAGGACACTAAAAAAGAACCTATGGAGAGACAATTCATTGAATAGGAACTTATATAAGTGGTTGGAGAATATCCTAGAACTGAACTAGTATTGCCAAAATATGTAAAGTTGAATCACTCCCCTGATCAAATTATTGGTGATAGAAATGTTAGTGTGTTAACAAGAAGGAATGCAAGAGAAGGTAGTTTTTTGTTATATGAATTTGAGCCTAAAATAGCTAAACATGTATTGAAAGATGAAGATTGGGTGAAAGCTATGGAAGAAAAATTGGAGCAGATTGAGAAGAAAATACCTTGATATTAGTGCCTAGACTGGTGGACAAGAATGTTATTGGTACTAAGTGATTTTTTTATAAACAAGATGAATGAGATAGGTGAAGTGTGATGACATAAAAATTTTCCATTAGTATGTAATGAGAAAAAATTTTATTTAAACCATCGCTTACACTACACCAAAAGTCAAGTTTTTAGTTCAAACCAAAAATGCTAAGGAGAAAACTGAAGACACACTTTTGTAGTGTAAGTCGAAAGTGAAACCTGAAGATATTAAAGTGGAACCTAATAGGAGTAAACTAACAGAGGAACCCAATGAGAATAATACAGTACAAACCAAAAGATAGTTCAACCAAGGAACACTGAAAGAAAGTCAAAGTGATTTCAGAGCAAACCGAGCATCAAACACCGAAATTCAGTTGACTCCCGAGAAAAGTGGATCAGACTTCCACATCAGATAAAATAGCTATATTCTATTTATAGAGTTTTGAATTATTTTAAAAAATATTACATAAGGGACAAGAAACATTATTGTAATTTTTTTAATCAGTCTAACTCATTAAAAACATGCAGACTAGGAGATCAAGGTGAAGTTGTAAACCTTTGATCATATAGTTAGTTTTGTAATACATGAAACTAAATTAGGTACACCTATCTTATAAATAGATAATGTAATCATTCATGAAGATGGATGAGAGGATAGATGTAGCCAATGAGCACATCTATGGATTAGACTGAAAGTTTCAAGAGGCAGAACAACAAAAGATGTATTTGGTTATCAAGAACCAAGAACAAAGGGTATTGAGCAAAAGAGGTATTAATTAATCACATTAGGTGATACATTTATACATGTGATTTGTAACAGATTTGTAATCAAAAATTTTTAGATTGCATACACTTAGGTCAATGAGTATTTTTGTCTACATTCTAACAAGTGTAGCAAATAGAAGAAATCCTTTTAACAAAAGTTGATTTTATTAGATTAATAGTCTCTTGGGTTATTAATTAAATCATTATGATCTAATTAATAACTCACCTATTCACTCTAGTTGCTTAAGCTAACCTTAGGCTTTTGTGATTCCTTTTATAAGGATTCACCTCTTTGTATTTGATAAGCGGTTTCACAACGCATTGTATCATCTTGAAATATATTGTTAATAATATATTGTTTTCATGTGCATATGATGTCTTTGAATTTTTAGCCTCCGTAGAGTTTTCTTCTTCTGTTATTTACTTCTTCCATGTGACAGTGTTATGCATGCAGATGTTCTTGGGAGATTAGGTTTCTACCTATTCTAACATGGTATCAGAGCCATCTTGCTGCTCATTGTTTGTGTTTTGTTGAAGTGTTCAGAAGTAGGAGGTCTTCAAGGTTTTTAGATTTTTTTTATGTGGATTTAGAAGTGGGATTTTTTTCTAGTCACTTTGGGCTCAAACAGACAACTTCATTGAGCTCAGAGCACCCCAAAACCCTAGAATCCATATAAAACTTGTCCATTTTGGACAATGTGGCTCTGAGGCAAAAAAAATTTGGTTTCTAGAGCCGTACAAGCACAAAAATCGAGAAAAAAATTTAAAAAAAAAGAATTTAAAATTTTTTTACATTATTTTTTAATGCTGCCAATGTATTGGTAAAGGTGCCACCAACGCTCCGCCGCCGCACCATCGCGGCCCGGCCCCTGCCGGCAGCGCGTCCCGCTGGCCCTGCGGGCTTCGCTGACACCTCCGACCCTGCCACCAACAGTGACACCTCCTCCGATGCCCTCGGCCCCGCTCCACTGCCCACCGTGGCCCCTCCGCCCTACGCTCCGTCCACCTCCGCGGCCTCACCGCCCTACACACCGTCAGCATCAGCTCTGCCGTCAACAGCTCCGCCGATGGCTCCTTTGCCACCCCACGGGCCACCTTTCAGCCCAGCAGCAGTCCTATTAGTGACCGAGAGCTATGCTCCAGCCCCCTATGCGTACCATGCACCTAGGGGCTTGTTTTTTTTAGCCCCAGGGGCTTTAAACTTGTTTTTTGGAGCCTTTCTGACCCCCTGATGCTATTTTTTCTCTATCTGGAGCATACAAAGTTCTTTTTCAGACTTCTTTATATCGTCAAAAATCTCTTTCCAAGCTCTTTCCAATTATTGTGGTTAGGTTTTTAGGCTCTAATATTTTGATAGTGTTTTTTCTATCAAAGTCTGATGTCTATTTTTTGCCTTCCATGAGTCATATCTTGCTCATCTAGACTCTATTTTTGACAAACCAGATATCATCAGAAAGCTGGTTCAGTGAGTTTTTTAGTTGTAGGGGTCTTTTATCTAGATTCTACTTTAGGTTCTTTCTCCTCTAAATTTTTCTCTTTTGCACTCTAGCAGATTACTTGGGTTCTACAGGTCCTGGGATCTCTTCTTCTGTTCTTCTAGCTCACTCTTCTTTCTGACTTCTGAGCTTGTATGCTTCTCTTCTGTAGCATTCTCTTATCTGTAAACACACTGAGATAAAGTGCCTACTTTTGCATATCTGAGATTTTGAGCACCTTGTGTTTGTTTGTACTCGCACTCAGTTATAAAGTTCCATGAGGGGTTATGATGTTTTGCCTTTTGTGCTCGTCTACCTTTGTCAAGTGAGCATACCTTCCATGACATTAGCCCATGCTGTGTGTCTAGAAGATCATTTCTTCTACTTTGACACCACCCTTTATCCTGTGCTTCTACTTCTGTTGCACTGTTGGTGTTCCTGATTCTTCTTCTTGTAGCTATTTCTGGCATTGCATTTCAGTGTTCCTGTCATCCCTCTCCCTGTTCATCATTATGAGGGGGTTCCACTGTTTGTTCTATTGCTTTCTTGGTTCAGTTGAGTGATCTACATATTCTATTTTTGTTCCTATGTACTAGGAAGATGTTGTGGCTAGGCACCTACGCATTCTGATGAGATGGATCATCTACTATAAAGACACTCATTCTTTCCTACTTTTGGATGTCACCTCTTCAATTGATAAGCTCTTCAGACTTTGTCTTCTCTACCTGGTCATGCACTATTTCAGTGGGGGTTCCAGCAGTTACTTCTGACAGTGTTTACAACTTCATGCTTCGGAGATGCTTCTTGCTAGGTGGATGCAGTGGCTAGGCACCTATGCATTCTGGTGAGATGGATCATCTACTATATAGACACTTGTTCTTTCCTACTTTTGGAGGTCACCTCTTCGATTGATCAGCTCTTAAGACTTTGTCTTCTCTACCTAGTCATGCACTATTTTAGTGGGGGTTCCAACAGTTACTTCTGACAGTGTTTACAAATTCATGCTTCAGAGATGCTTCTTGCTCTTTCTTGTTCCTTTCTTTGGAACTTTCCCTAGATTGGAGGCTTGGTTTCCTTCATCTAGTTCATCTATTTTTGGGGTAGAGTTTTTCCCACTGGATTTTCCCTATTTCCCCGTTGTATAGAGATTTTTTGTATTGGGTACCTGATCAGGCTTTGTTGTCGGGACCCTTCTTTCCTACTTTCTCTAGTAGTCTCCTAGGTTTTTGCTTCTCCCTAAGCTTATCTTAAGGGGGGGTTTTAGAGTAATAGTCTCTTGGGTTATTAATTAAATCATTATGATCTAATTACTAACTCACCTATTCACTCTAGTTGCTTAAGCTAACCTTAGGGTTTCCTTTTCAGGGTTTTGTGATTCCTTTTATAAAGATTCACCTCTTTGTATTTGATAAGCAGTTTCACAATGCATTGTATCATCTTGAAATATATTATTAATAATATATTATTTTCATGTGAAAATGATGTCTCTGGCTTTTTGGCCTCCATAGAGTTTTCTTCTTTTGTTCTTTACTTCTTCCATGTGATAGGGTTATGCATGCAGGTGTTCTTGGGAGATTAGGTTTCTACCTATTCTAACAGATTTAATAATTCTATTGTAAATCTCTTAACCGAGTGCACACTAAATAGTGTTGCTAAATCTCTTAACAAAGTAGACCTTAACCAATCTCCACATAATACTCTTAAAAGGGTAGATCATTAGAAGGATCAAATTGTAAGCCTTAACTGACCCCTTCCAATCTATAGATAGTGAAGATTTTGTGGGTGCCATCCCCGCCGTAGTTTTTACCTTCTAACAGTGGTTTTCTGCGTTACCATATCATGTGTTATGAGTCAATTATTTTCATGAATGTTTACATATTTTTTTATGTTAAAGAATTGATATATATTACACAAAGATAGTATAGAATAGATGGTTGGTTATACAATTGATTACAAAATGGATAAAGGTTAAAGGAGATAAAAAATTTAGAGGTACTGATTCACCCCTCCCCTCTTAGTACACACTTCCCATTATTTCCAACAGAAGTGGTAAGGAACAAGGAAAGTTTGGTATGGAAATGATATGCACAAGAGGAAGGCCTAGACTATGGTAAAACATTTACGCCTCTAGAATAAATTGAAGGTGTAAGGATATTTCTTGCATATGCTTCTTATAAAGGATTCGAGGTATATCAAATGGATGTTAAGTCAACTTTTCTTAACAGTATCTTGGAAGAAGTATACATTGAACAAATTGAAGTATTTTCTAATTCAGAAGGTAAGAACATGTTGTGCAAATTACATAAATATTTGTATGGATTGAAACAAGATCCTAGAGCATGATATGAGAGATTGCATTCATATATGATTTAGATTGGTTTCATCGAGATTAGTGATAACAACAATGTGTATTTGAAGATTGAGAAAGATGAAAGATAGTTTATTACTGAGATATTTGTAGATGATATCATTTTTGTGGAAATGAAGAGATGAGAAGATTATTTGCAAATGAGATGAGGAAATAATTTGAGACATCTATGATTGGTGAGATCAAAGTCTCGATTGGATGGCTGGTTCAAATAATGAAGAATGGTATCTACATAAGTCAATCAAAGTATGCAAGGGAAATATTGAATAATTTTAGCATAGAAAACTCAAAACATGTTGGTACCCCTATGGTAACTAATTATAATTATCAAAGGAAGATGAATCTAAAGAGGTGGATGAGACACTTTATAGGTCCATGATTGGTAAGATACAATATGTAGTGCATATCAGACCAGACATAGCACATGCAGTTGGATTAGTGGCAAGATTTTCTTCTAATATGAAGGATTCACATTTGGTTGCAGTAAAGAGAATCTTCAGATATCTTATGCAAACTGAAGATTATTGTCTATGGTATGGACATAAAGGTTATTTCTCTTTGAATGTGTTTACTAATGATGATTAGGTAGGTAATTTTTATGATCGAAAGAGCACAAGTGGAGGTGCATTCTTTCTTAGTGAGAGGCTTGTATCCTTTACACGTAAGAAGAAAAATTGTATATCTCAATCAACAGCTGAAGCTAAATATGTTTTTGTTGCAAGTAATTGTAAATGGGTAGTTTGGATCAAGCAGATTTTGGAAGGAATTTAGGAGAATGTAATTGAACTGGTGGTTATCTATTGTGACAATACAAGTGTTATTAATATTTCAAAGAACCTGATGATGCATGCTAATACTAAGCATATATCTCTCAAATATAATTATCTTAGAGAATAGGTACATGAAAAAGAAGTCAGGTTGGAGTATGTGTCAACTAAAGAGTAGGTTGTTGATATTTAAAAAAAAAAAACAATTACCTAAGGATAGATTTGAGTATTTAAGAGGTAGTTTGTGGGTCATTTCCCAATGTGAGTTGAATTAGATGAAGATGCAGTTGCATAAATCCTAGTGTATTCATTGAATATATTTACGATTGGATTAATGTTGTGGGGCTACTCCTTAGAGGAGGATTCAATGAAGTGATGTGTTTTGGTTAATAAGGAACAATAGAGAAGATATCACGTGTGATTGACGCCTTTGGAATTGTTGTCAAAGGGGGAGAATGTATGTTATGGGATAATGTATGTTATTAGAGAATGTATGTATGACAAAGGGTGAGTAATTGTAGAATATTTGAAAGATAGAAGTGGAAACATTTTTAAGGTATAGTGTTGCCATCATTGGTGAGGTAGAAAGTGTTGCATAAAGTGTTTCCATCAATGCCAAAGGGGGATATTTTTGGCATATCTAATGCAGTGATGGTAAGTGACTTTTGGATATGTCATGATGTAGATTTGATTACAAGATGATCAGATATTATGTTGTCATTGATGTCAACTATTGACTTTGTGTTTTTAGTATGCCAAGCATAATTGTGATGAATGATGAGTTATAGTGATTTTCAGTGGCTGCTATCTTTATGGTTATAGTGAATTTCTGTGGCTTCTATCTATTTGAGTCTTGAGGATCTATTACAAGAAAAGCACTAGACACATCAGAAGAAATTATCACAAGCTTGAATGAAATCAATCAACATCTAGCGAGACAAGTAAAATCTATGCAAATGGGTCAAGAGACATAGATGGTAAGAATGATTGATGTCATGAACAATGCTAGACAAGCTAAGCAAGAAAGAACACTAGATATTGATGATAGAAGGAATATTACTGAAAAGATACAAGAGAAAGAGACATAAATACAAAGACTTATAGAACATAACCATGAGATTACAAATTAGATTATTGTTATGAGTCAAGAGGAAAATAGAATGAATATAGAACTCATTGAAAGAATAGAAGATATCAGTGAGCTAAGGGAAGAAAATGAAAATATGAAACAAGAAGTAAGAATACAGTAGCAACATAATGAAATTATCAAGAGAGCTAAAAAAAGAAATAAAAGAATCAATGATTTTTTGATGGACAAAGGAGAGCCAACAACAACATCAGACTAGGCTATACCAAGAATGGATAATCACCCAACCTAGCTGATCCAAATAATGACTGCAAATCCAAGACCAACAAAGCTAATATGAAATCACTATGGAAAGCAAGGCTACAAATAAAATGTTTGCAGAAGAAAAATGAAAGGTATTCCTAAATCCACATCTTCATTCATAGGAATTTGTTATAAATGTAATAGGAAAGGACATAAAGCATATGAATATAAATCTGAGATGAAACAACCTAAGAAGGAAACCTACATGGAAAAATATTGTCCTACTTTAAAAATGCATGGGAACACTACTCTTGAATGCTGGAAAAAGAAAAAGAAAGCATGGAAGCCGAAAGGTCAAGAATCTTCCTATCAACCAAAAAGAGTCGGTATCCAATATGAATGGTATTACAACACATGGGAAAATTGTACAACATGTGGAAGATTTCGTCACATTGCTACAAACTATATGAGACAATGGACAAGAAAGTCTAGAGGCTGGATAGAGCTCGGAAAGGCATGTTTACACTGTCATAAAGTTGGCCATCAGAAGAAATACTATAGAGACCGAATGATAGAGACTAGCACCTTTGCCAATGGAAACACCATTGAAGACATCCAGAAGATGAGAAACAAAATGTGGAGGAAAGCTACAAACACTGACAAAGGTGGACCGAGCAATGCAATTGGTGACACCTTATCCAATGGATCTAGTGACATCACCACCCCCACCTAAGCAGAACAAGTAAGTATGGAACTACATTATACCAAGTTATATTTTGCATTAGTTCCATTATACATAGTTGAAATGCCAAATAAGCATGATTAAATATGCACTATGGTATTACTTGTTATAATTCTATGAATTCAATTTCATCGGTCAATACATACCAAAATGCATTGGTAGACTTATAAAGTTGAGTTGCCTACACTTACCGAGAATCATTGGTTAAAACATAAAGGCTAATTTTCTAGTGTAAACTGAGATCTGTTGGTAATCATGTGAGTTGACAAAGTTGTCTTCGCCAAACACTGAAATTAGTTGGTGAATGAAACAAGTTAAATGACTGCCCGAAGCATCACATTATCACTGAAAGAGAAGTTAGTGTATTACTTGATGAATCCATCTTCACACACCGAGGAGTGGGTTAGCATTAATGAATTGACCTAGAGTAAAGTCTATAAATAGATGACATAAGGGTTTCATTCTTTACCAAGAAATTAGAGAAAAGCGACCAGAGTGAAACTAGAGCATGAAGAAAAAACATTGTAGAGAGAATCCAACCTGATTTAAAGCACTCCAAGTAGATCAATCATAGCTACAGAGGTTAAAGTAAGTACCAAGTATAAACTAAGAACTCTATTTATCATTTGTGGGAAAGCCCTAATTTTAGAATCAATGGAAACCACATCAAGAACCGCTAAGTAGAAGAGTGTTAAGAAGAACAAGATCAACCTTATAAAGAAGTCTACCTATGAGGAAGCACATTATAAGATATTCCCTAAGGTTGCCTCACAACCCAACAATGCTAGAGCATTCTCAATAATATTAGCTAGGATTTTTCTCATCAAAGACATGCGAGCATATATACATTGCAAAATAGATGAGTTTGGAGACCTAGAAGTTGAACAAGCTTTCAAGAAGCTATGCAATGATGATGGCACTATTAAAGATGAGCAAAAACACATCAAATTAAAAGGGCTCACAAATTCCCTATGGTTCCCAAATAAATTCAAGACCCAATGGATTCGGTTAGTACTAAGAAGGATACATGACCAAAAACTATGGTTGGATGAGCCTAAACCGATAAAATGAGATGTTATACATACTATCACCAATTATCCAATAACCGATAAGGTAAAGGCATTGAAGCACCCACCTAAAGATAACATTGAGAAAAAAATAGGAGCTAAATGTGATGGAAGAGAACTTAAGGTATCCATAATTACCGATGATGAACTGAAACTTGGAGAATGTGTCTTAGGATACAAGTTCTTTCAGGATAGCAGGATGAATAACATTCCATCCAGAGCAGTGGATATAGCCTACAATATTGTCAAGAAGGGAATTCAATTGGATCTATCAGAACTTATACTCAAGCAGTTAGAAGAGAACTTAAAGACAATAAGAAATGCAAATTCAAAATCATGTAAGTTTGGTTCACTTATCATGTGCATATTCTTTTATTTCCAAGAATCTTTCCCATCTATAGGAAATGTGAAATGGGACACAGCAAGACTAGTGACCATACAGATTAGTGAGTTTATAAAATCACTAGGAGATAATTTTGAGTCAGTAATGGATGAATACTTTGCTGGATTCAAGGAGAGAATGTAGAAGAGAGTAAGGATCCTCGAACAGCTAATTGAAAATTTCAAGGCTGATATATGTTTCATGATAGACACTTACTACACATACATAAAGACAACTTTACCAATGATAGCATGTCTATCTCCACTTGACTATGAGGTGAAAAAAGATCAAGCATCTAATGTAATTGATGCATTAATAAATGAACCATTAGATAAAACACAACCTAAGTTTGGAAATTATGAATAAGCTAAAGAAAGAATCAAAACTGGCTTGGTTGTAAAAAATATTGATAGAAAGAAAGACAAGATGGTCAAGAACTTGAAGAAAAGGCTACTAGTTACAAAAGAAGAAACTGAAAAGACAGAAGAAACTGAGGGATAGTTACCCATCGATGAAGCTGAGAAGGAGAGTGAATCATAGTCTACAAAGTTAGATACACCATTACCTTCACTAGCTAAGAATCCTAGGACTACAACTGCAACAAGGACAAGGAGTCAGAAAGAAAAGGACACAAGTCCTTCACCATTAAAGAAAGGTCAAGTAAGGACCTGTAAAAGAAAACCTCAAAAATAGAAAAGGGGTCCTACAAAAAGAAGAAAGTTCATCAGAACTAAGGAGGACATAGAGGACACCGAATAGGAGGAATCTATTCAAAAAGAAAAGGATAAAATTCCTAAAACTATTGATGAAGTATGTGCTTCCATTATTAAATCAGGAATAATCAATGATAGAAAGATCAATAAATGTCTAACATTGGATCCCATAGATCAAAATAAAATTGAGGAGGAAATTATCAAAATGATGTGCATATTCAAATACCTCCCAATACAATTGGTAGATAAAATGCCAAAATAACTTCAAGATAGGTTATTGACAAGATGGACATTTGCCATGCACTCTGAGAAAGAGATCAGGGAAAGATCCCTAGTATTTGTCATGCCTCTCAAATAATAAATGGAGGAGATTAAGGAGATGATGAATAATCAATCGAAAGGTTCTGACCAAAGTTGAGAGCTTACCAAGTGCTTCAAGGACATCTACTAGAGATAGACAGAAAGAGTGAGGTTGAATGGAGAAAGATACTTGATATTCCTAAAAAGGATACAAGTCTCAAGACACAAATTTCTCTTATCAAAAATCAATAGAACAAGGATGATCAGGCTATACAAATCATCAAACCAATCACTATCAGTTATGTAGAATTGGACAAAGAGAAAGTGGACACTATAGTAAACAAGAATATTTTTGTTGTAGATGAAACATAGTTAGACACTACGATAGATAATATTGTTATTGACATCACTGATGATCATGCAGATGAAATTCATAAATATGAAGATGTCATTGTTGTCAAGGACCAAACCAAAAAACATGAAACTACAATTGATGCTACACTGGTACACATACCGAGCCAAATGCCATTATTGATTCAAGCAATCAATATAATCTCAAATAAGGAGAAGACCCCCAAGCTTGATGCAAGCATACCTGATGACAAGGGTAATGATGAGAAAAAAGATACATATGATGAATAGAAGGACACAACTTATGAATAGAATGTCAACGATGGAGAACAAAAATATGGAGATACCACCAAAAAAGATGCACATATGAAAGATGTTGATGAAGTGCAGAAAGAGAAAGATGAGAAAGAAAAGATAGTTGATACCACGACAAAGGAAACAAATGGAGAAGTTGTAGAAAAACCAAAGGTTGATAAGGAGACTTCCTCAGACAATCGACAGGCAAACACTGAGTAGCAAGAAAAAGGTAGAACTCCACAAAAGCCATCTAGTAGCACATCAAACCAAGAAAAGAAGTTGGCTATGATTCTACATATAGGTGGATCACATAAGAAAAAGAAGAAGACCAAGAAGAACAAGTTGGAAGTCACACTTGATGAGATAATTGAAATACCAAATTGTGACCCAAGTACATTATATTTTGAATCTCTCCAAGAATATGGAGAAATCTGTCAAAGGAAAGTGTTGCAAGAAAAGATAAAGAAGCAACACCGAGACTCCTTAGTACTAGAGAACACAAGGGATATCTTAAGTCAGATAGTTCCCAAAATTTATTTTGATCACAATGCCCCCATTCTAGATCAATGAGCAGAACATAATTTTCAATACAAATTGACAGAAAAGATCAGCCAAGAAGTGGTATAGCATAAGGTAAAGCTTTCAGATGAATTATATCCAATCATTGCTGAAGCTGTTTCCTTAATACAAATTCTATGCACTTTAGAAAAATTTACAAAGGATAATAATGCCAAGATTGCAAAGATTGAATCCAATCTAACTGCAAGTGCACAAAGTCTAACCATAGATGGAAGTACAATCAAATTGCATTATGAGAAGATCATTGAGATCAAACGATTAAGATAGGAACTTTGCGAAGCAGAATCACAGTTCAGAGAGGAGGTTAGTAAGATACAGTCTCTACTATTACCAAACCTCACACTTCTGCAAACACACCTAAGTTCAACAAGGCAACTTATTGCCACCCCTGAGGTTTCTATAGTAGACAACATCTATGACATGCATGCATGGATCATATTAGACCACATGTATCTTCAACATCTCAAGGAGAAATGGGAGAAGATGATGGAGGAAATGAAGTCCTCTCACTCTCATATTTTTGATAAGCTATAGGTATACACCTTTTCCCTTACTATCAAAAAGGGGGAAAAGGAAATTGATATGTACAAAAAGAAAAAAGGGGGAAAAGGAAAAGGAAAATATAGCACAAATGGAAAAGGAAGAGATTGTATAAAGAAAAGTGTATATTCACATATACTATACTATACCGACATATGAATATGGGGAGTCAAGAAATGACTAAGGTAATATACAAGGTGTACATCCTATAAATTTTGTTAGTATTCTACACATATCAGTTTTTGATACTAATGTCAAAGGGGGAGATTTATGACATAAAGTTTTTCCATTATTATGTAATGAGGAAACAAGTTGTTTAAACAATCGGTTACACTACATTGAAAGTCAAGTTTTCAATTCAAACTGAAAATGCTAAGCATGGAGAAAATTAACGATACAGTTTTGCAGTGTAAACTGAAAGAGCAACCCGAAGATGTTAAAGTGGAATCCGACAGGAGTAAACCAATAGAGGAACCCGGCAAGAAAAATATAGAGAAAACCAAAATAAATTTCAACCAAGGAACACCGAAAGATAGTCAAACTAATTTCAGAGCAAACTGAGCATCAGACACCAAAAGTTAGTTGAATCCCGAGAAAAGTTGATATGATTTCCACGTGAGATAAAACAACTATATTCTATTTATAGAGTCTTGATTTGTTTTAAAACCATTACTTAAGGGACAAGATAAATTATTGTAATTTTTTTTAATCAGTCTAACTGAATAAAAACATGCAGACTAGGAGATTAAGGTCAAGTTATAAACCTTTGATCATAGAGGTAGTTTTGTAATATGTAAAACTAAATTAGGTCAATATATCTTATAAATAGATGTTGTAATCATTCATGAAGATGGATGAGAGGATGAATTTATCCAATGAGCACATCTATTGATCAGACTGAAAGTTTCAAGAAGCAGAACAAAAAAAGATGAATTTGGTTATCAAGAACCAAGAATAGAGGCTACCGAGCAATAGAGGTCTTAATCAATAACATTAGGTGATACATTTATACATGTTATTTTTAGTGGATCTGTAATCGTAAATTGCCATATTGCATACACTCAGGTCAATGAGTATTTTTGTCTACATTCTATAAAGTGTAGCTAATAGAAGAAATCCTTTCAAGAAAGGTTGATTTAACAATCCTATTGTAAATCTCTTAACTGAGTGCACACTAAACAGTGTTGCTAAAGCTCTTAATAGAGTAGACCTTAACTAGTCTCCACATAATAGTACTAACAAGGTAGATCATCAGAAGTGATCAAAGTGTAAGCCTTAACCGACCCCTTCCAATCTGTAGATAGTGAAGAATTTGTGAATGTCATCCCCACCATAGTTTTTACCTTCTAACAAGGGTTTTTTGTATTACCATATCTTGTGTTATGAGTCAATTACTTTCATGAATGTTTACATGTTTTGTTAAAGTTAAAGAATTGATATATCTTACACAAAGATAGTATAGAACAAATGGTTGGTTATACAATTGATTAATCAATAGATAAAGGTTAAAAGAGATAAAAATTTTAGAGGTACTGATTCACCCCTCCCCTCTTAGTACACACTTCCCATTATTTCCAATAGAAGTGGTAAGGAACAAGGCAAGTTTGGTGTGGAAAGGATATGCACATGAGGAAGGCCCGGACTATGGTAAAAAATTTACACCTCTAGCCAAAATTGAAGGTGTAAGGATATTACTTACATATGCTTCTTATAAAGGATTCAAGGTATATCAAATGGATGCTAAATCAACTTTTCTTAATGGTATCTTAGAAGAAGAAGTATACATTGAAAAACCTAAAGGATTTTCTAATTCAGAAGGTAAGAACATGGTGTGAAAATTATAGAAATATTTGTATGGATTGAAACAAGAGCCTAGAGAATGATATGATATATTGCATTCATATATGATTTAGATTGGTTTCATCAAGACTAGTGATAACAATAATGTGTATTTGAAGATTGAGAAAGATGAAAGATTGTTTATTGCTAAGATATTTGTAGATGATATCATTTTTTGTGGCAATGAAGAGATGAGAAGATTATTTACAAATGAGATGAGGAAATAATTTGAGACATTTATGAACAGTGAGATCAAAGTCTCAATTGGATTACAGGATCAAATAATGAAGAATGGTATCTACATAAGTCAAATTAAGTATGCAAGGGAAATATTGCAGACTTTAGGGTTAGAAAACTCAAAACATGTTGGTACCCCTATGGTAACCAATTGCAATTATCAAAGGAAGGATGAATCTAAAGAGGTTGATGAGACACTTTATAGGTCCATGATCGGTAAGCTATAGTATGTAGTGCACAAAAGACCAGACATAGCACATGCAGTTGGATTAGTGGAAAGATTTTCTTCTAATCTGAAGGATTCACATTTGGTTGCAGTAAAGAGAATCTTTAGATATCTTAAGTGAACTAAAGATTATGGTCTATGGTATAGACATAAATGTAATTTCTCTTTGAATGTGTTTATTAATGCTGATTGGGTAGGTAATTTTGATGATCAAAAGAGCACAAGTGGAGGTGCATTCTTTCTTGGTGAGAGGCTTGTATCCTGGACAAGTAAGAAGAAAATTGTATATCTCAATTACTAGTTGAAGCTGAGTATGTTTTTGTTGCAAGTAATTGTACATGGGTAGTTTGGATCAAGAATATTTTGCAAGGATTCTGGAGAAGGTAACTAAACCGGTGGTTATCTATTGTGACAATACAAGTGTTATTAATATTTTAAAGAACCCGTTTATACACTCTAAAACTAAGCATATATCTCTCAAATATCATTTTCTTAGAGAATGGGTACAGGAAAAGGAATTCAGGTTGGAGTATGTGTCAACTAAAGAGAAGGTTTCTAATATTTGAAAAAAAAACATAATTACATAAGGATAGATTTGAGTATTTAAGAGGTAGTTTGGGGGTCATTCCCTATTTGAGTTGAATTAGAAGAAGATGTAGTTGCATAAATACTAGTTTATTTATTGAATATATTTATGATTGGATTGATGTTGTGGGGCTACTCCTTAGGGGAGGATTCTATGAAGTTATGTGTTTTGGTTAATCAGGAGCAATAGACAAGATATCATGTGTGATTTATGCCTTTGAAATTGTTGTCAAAGGGGGCGAATGTATGTTATGGGAGAATGTATTTTATTAGAGAATGCATATATGAAAAAGGGTGAGTAATTGCAAAATATGTGAAAGATAGAAGTGGAAACATTTTCAAGGTATAGTGTTTCCATTATTGGCGAGGTAGAAAGTGATTCATGGAGTGTTTCCATCAATTCCAAAGGGGGATATTTTTGGCATATCTAATGCACTGATGGTAAGTGACTTTTGGATATGTCATGGTGTAGATTGGATTACAAGATGATCAGATATTATGTTTTCATTGGTGTCAACTACTAAATTTGTGTTTTTAGTATGCCAAGCATAATTGTGATGAATGACGAGTTACAGTGAGTTTCAATGGTTGCTATCTTTATGGGAGACTTAGGTGTCTCTCTATAATTCTAATGCATGACCCCTACTATTGAAACAATCTTATGTGAAAGTTATGATCAGTTGAAGTATAACAGTACAACTACTAGAACAATTAATGATAGGTGATAGATGTTTTGAATGTCTTGTAAAATCTTTGTTATATCTTTTGATGCGGTCATAGGATACAGTGGTGAATAGTGTTTAGATGGTACAGTTGCAATCATGACTTATTTTAGTGACCAGTGTGAAGGATAGATGATCGGTGAGTAGAGATAGAGTTGTTATGAGGTTACAGAGTTTGTGATGGAATTTTTTGAGACAATCTTAATCTGGTGATGTGTTTTCATGATTAGAGGTGATGATCTAGCATCACATTGTTCGATGCTATCATGTGTAGAAGATTATTGAGGAAGCTTTTGTTTGGTCAAAATGTTTTTGAATCCTTGACACAACATTTTATGTAAATCATTTTTTTGGCTGATGTGGTCTTGGAAATATGTTGTGTATTTAATTTTGTTATTTGGTGCATTGGATTTGAGCGGGATGTTTGAAATTCTATTTCAGGGTTTGATCAAGGTAGGAGACTTAAAAGTTCAGTATATATTAGATGAAGTTGAAGATTATATGTGTTGATCATGCGTTATACAAGTGTGGTGCAAAGTGTGAGTTGTGATCAAGCTAGAGATGATTTAAGCACATTGAGAAGAGATTGTTTGTTTCAGTGGATCTGATCAAGAAGAGGTAGTGCTATTTCACAAATTATTGTTTTTGTTGTTCCTTAACAATTGCAATAGTGTAAATCCCTTAATAGGGTAGATCCTAAATTTTTTTTTTTGTAAATCCTCTGACAAGGTGACACTTTTACAAGTGCTTAAATTCCTCTAACAAGGCTACTCTTAACAGGGTAAAGGCTATAACAGGCCTAAGGAAAATCCCTTAACCAGGTAGCACCTAGTAATTTTTTTGTAAACTCCTGATAGGGTTAAGCTCATCACAAGGCATACTTCAAAATAGAACATCATTTAGTGGGCAATAATCCCCACCATAAATTTTTCCCTATTTTGGTTTCCACGAGATAAATTTGTGTGTCAAATGTGTGGATGGACTTGCATGTTTATAGCTTTCATTTATTGAATGTATGGTTAATATTGTGAATGGTGGCTTAAGTGTAAGAGGTTATAAAGATTGGATTATTTGGTCAATTACTGATTCACCCCCTCCCCCCTCCCNCACCTCTTAGTAATCTCTACTTTATGGTATTCTATTATCCTTTATGAAAACCTTGAATTATGGATGAAGGAAAAGCTTGATCATGAAAAAAGTGAAATATCTTCCTAATCATGCAAAGATAGTGTGCATCGTGCTTGCATGACTTGATAATATGGATCTCTATGACTTTGAAATGACTACTCTTTAATGTTAAATCTCATTCCATGTGAAGAAACCATTAAACAACTTATAAGAACTTGTTTATGCCTTAAAAACTTTCAAATGCACTAAATGGGATCTTCATTGATAAGTAGTAAATCTTCCTTCATAGATGTACTAAAGGTATAGATAGGATCCATGCATGAATCTTCCATTATTTGTTTGTTTGAGATCTAATGAGTATCGTTAGCCATGAATGATCTATGCATATGAGATTAGGTTTCTTCTTCTTTGAGTTGTCCCTTGACTATGGGTTATGATTCCATTCTTTGAGAGATTTTTTAAAAACATAAAACTTAGGCCTCTCTCCCAAGCCTGACCTAATCTTGGAAAAATGTCATTTGTAAAACTTCCCTTTAATAATATTTTTGCAACAAATGCATCCATAATCAAGGCTTCCTTTTAATATTTAAAACAAATGCAAGGGATTTTATTAATCTTTTAATACAATTTTTAAGGATTCTAAGGGGTATGAAACCTTCACTAAAACATGAAAAAAATTTCTACACCAAGGAAAATTAATAAATAAGGCTATAATTAACACATAAGTTTAAAAGTACAAATCTATGTCACACTTTAGGATAACTAGAAAGTTTTGACCGAAGGTAATTTTGGCTGGATGAGGTTAGGTCAAACACACATGGAATCCTTGTGGCACCATGCGATGTAAATGTGGAAAAATAGTTTCGGCCAAAACTGGTATGGTCGAACCATGCCTAGTTGAATTTTCTCTGGTTGAAACACCCAATAACTATATAAACTTGAAAAATAGTTAAGCCACTCATTTTCACTATTCCAGCTTCCAAAAATTTATGAGCGAAGAGGAGATAGGACTATCTTCGGCTGAAAATGGTTAGTGGACTTTTTTTTTCAAAATTTAGAGTTTTTAATGTAGTTTTTAGGTATTTTTAGGTGTTTTAATGCATATTAATTACTTTTTAATGTTTTTATTATAATTTAGTTAGTTTTTATTGTAAATTTCTAATTGTATTTAGGAAAATGGATATTTTGTCTATATTAGTTTGTTTGTTTTCTTCTCAAAAACATTAGAAAATTGAAAAAAACATAAACCATTATGAAACTATAGAAACCCAAAACCTAAAAGTAAAGAAATCCAAAACCAAAAAATACAAAAACCCAAAACAAAAAACCATTTATAAATCCAAAACCAAAATCTACAAAAACCCCAAACCAAAAACATTAGAAAACCAAAAAAATCTGAAAACATTACAAAAACATTAGAAAATGAAAATTGTATAAGGAGATGTGATTACACGATAACCCTAATTGAACCTAATCCTAATTGATACTAGGTATACCTAAACATAGTTAAAATATCTCTAATTGAGCCAAAAAAATTTATAATTGATTAGTTGTACCATAATTAATCCCTAACCCTAATTGAAACCCAATCATTACTTCAACCCAAAATTTATCATAAAAGTTTATTCCTAACTCAAACTATTATTGATTCCTAATTTTAACCTTCAATAGACCTATATAAACCTAAAATTGGAACCTATATAAGCTAAACTTGTAATGTGCATAAACTCATATGGCTTATAATTATGATTTAATCCTTACCCTAGCCCAAAAATTAAACATTGAATCTTGACCTTGTCCTAGGTCTAATTAAACCTAGATATAAACCTAAAATTTCAACCTACATAAACTAAGGTAGTACTTGAGTGAGGAAATCTAAAGTTATGATGTCAAGTAAGGGGATGTCTTAAGGGGATCTATAGATACAATCTCTTAAGGGGACCTAAAATAAACAATTATATATAATGTTGAATACAAGAAATTTATCTAGCTTAACATGTCATATATATTTTGAAACCCAATGCCAAATTCCAAATATATATATGAAGCCTTAGTAAACCAAGTAAAAAAAGGAACCCTAACAATAATCGATACATAAAAACAATCCTAATTAATCCCTAACCCTAATTCAAACCCAAAAATTTTCATAAATATGTATTCGTAACTCAGAATATTATTGATTCCTAATTGTAACCTTCAATGAACACTATGATTAGGTATTTTTTTTTTATTAGGGTTCATTTATGAGCAGGGTTCATTTAAGTAGATATTGAAAGCTAACTCTAAATGAATCTTTATCCTATCCCTCGTTGATCCCTAATTTCCAACCTACTCAAACCCTAACATTAAGCCTTAGTAAACCAAGTACAAAAAGGAACCATAACCATAATTGATACATAACCATAATCCTTATTAATCTTGAAACCTAATTGAACCCTAATCATTATTGTAGCCTAAAATTTATATAACTTAAACTATTATTGAGTCATAATTGTAACCTTAAGTGAACATTGTGTTACTCCAATTGAGCATTGAAGTTTTCATTAGTATTCAAGCACTCAAAATGGACAGTCGGTATAATCACCGAAGTGCAGAGTTAATTGAGAGCACCGATCACACCCAAAGTTAACCGAGTGATGTGATAACCAAACAAACAAACTTTACTAAGCAGTAGTCTACACTGAGACACATAGTATAATTGAACATATTATAACTGAGATACATAGACTACACTGAACACCAAGATATAACATTAATTGAGTGGACCAGAGGCCACATAAAAGTTTGTTATGGCACATCATTCTATGTAACAAATTTTTTGTGGACCTAGATAATAGTAAATACACAATAAAGGAGAGCATTAATTATAGATTTTAAAAATTAATTGTTTATATGTCCTATGTTTAGATGATCAAGGTAAATTATGTCCACCGTTGACCTTAGGTTAGGGATGTAATTGGTAATCCCTAATTAGGTCATACAGGTTTGAAATATATAAATGTATAGATGTCATTTTTGTATTGTATATTGATCAAGCAATGATCAAGTAGCCATCATACTATAGACATCAGAGATCATATAGGAGTTTTGAGGATAGAGACTACATTGGAGTAATCAGTTTTCACAATAGAGGAAAGGCTACCGACAAGAATAGAGCATAAGGTATTATCATTCACATTGAGGTGACATGTTTTGTATGTACTTAATGGATTTGTATCAGAAATATTGAGATTGTATATGTTTAGATCACATTTCTGTTACTCTCTAACAATTGTAATAGACCCCTAAAATCTCTTAACAGAGTAGACTTAACCATCTTTTTTTAAATCTCTTAACCGAGTGCACACGTACTTTGTACTACTAAATCCTCCCACGAGGTAGATCTAATCGATCTAATTGTTAGTCCTAATAGGGTAAGATCATCAAAAGTGATCATTTTTTGTAAGCTTTAACGGACTAATTTATTTCTGCAGTTTTGAAGTTTTGTGGGTCTCATCCCCACCATATGTTTTACCTTCTAACAAGGGTTTTCTGTGATACAAAAATACTAGTGTCATGAGTACTTAATTTCATGTATGTGTATTGTGTAATTTACATGCATTTAAATTTCAACAGTGATACTTGTATGCGTGAATTTGGGTCTTTGCTTGCAGTTATAAATACACACACTTCAATGATCCATTAAGTGGTTAGCGGGTTAGAAAACATGAAATCAGAATATTAAAAATAATATCCTAAGCTAACCGACAGTGGTTCATTTCCTTCTAGTAGGAAAGAGTATGGACTTTTCTCTTAGGTCATTGCAAAGTATAGTGACTACACACTTCTATAAATGAAGGTTTTTAAAGCAATATGATGAAACTAAATGATTAATCTAAATGCAAATGCAGTTTGTTATTCATCCAAGCTAACTAGATTTATTTTAAAGCACCAAATGAAAGATGATGATTCATTTTAAAACCCAAATCAAATGTGCTCTAAATTAGATTGATTACATGCTTGAAATTAAAACAACAATGCTAAATGATTAAAAGCTAAGAAAATAAAATGTAGTATAATAATGATAGAAAATTTAGGATCCTTTGTGAAGGAAATGAATTTCTCTTTTATAGAAATCTCTCTCGAATCGATGATTGAAATCAAAAGAAAAGAGTGGCTCAGATTTGATTTGAGGAAGCACAATCCATGTGCAAGAAATGTGATTGGTTGAGAGAGTCAGTTGACTAAAATGACTGATCAGTGTTTTTGGAAACTTCCAGAATCAATTCTCAATTAACTGAAATATTTCCAAAATGATAAATAGTAGAGAATCAGCTAACTGAGTGGAAATAGATTGTTTCCAATTTGATAATCTGTTAACTGGATTTGATGATGTCATATGCATTTTTAATAATTTAATTGATTTAGAAAGAATATTTTTTTTAATTATTAATTTAATTCCCTTTTTGATTTAATTGACAATTTTGCAATTTTATTTAATTAATATAACAGAACATTAATTAAATAATTAACATAAGGTTTATTTGCCAATACACTATGATTTGAGGAATTAATTAATTAATTGAGTATGATGATTGATTAGGACCTAGGGTTCAGGTCATATTAGCTGCAAATTGATAGATTGAAGAATTGCCTATTTGATTTAGGACTTATGGTTTATCAAGATTAGCATTTCTTGATTAATTGTTGAGATTGGGGGTCTAGGGTTTAGATGACCATTTTTATGTGATTACATTTTCCCCTCTTCGAATTCATGTGTGATCAGTGCATTGACTCAAAGACCTGTTAGCGAGAAGACCTAGAATAGTTTGATTTGAAGCAATGAAATGATTCTTTTGAAGAAGAAGACCAAATTTGAGCTTGATTGGACGAAGATCAATCAAAAGATATAAAAAATAATGCTCAGTTTGATTTGAAGCGATGAAACTGAACATCTTTTAAGAACTCTTAAACCTTTTTATTGGTTTGAATGAATAACCAATTTGATTTGAAGTGATGAAATTGATTACCATTAAGATATTTTATTAGAAAGAAAATTGACTTGATTTGAAGCGATGAAGCCAATTTGATCAATGTATCTAGTTTCAATAATAAATAGCTCATATAAGACCGATCTTGTCTAGTTTCAAGTGTATTCACCACTGTATAAGACCATTGATTAGGTCACCTTTGATTTAAGATTATCTCAACTTGATTTGATGCAATGAATATGAGATTCCCCAAACAA
Source organism: Thuja plicata (assembly GCA_018584345.1). NCBI lineage: Eukaryota > Viridiplantae > Streptophyta > Pinopsida > Cupressales > Cupressaceae > Thuja > Thuja plicata. Next base: position 1,408,564 of record MU224609.1, on the reverse strand, counting down.
TGGGTTTTTTAATTGAGGATATCATCACTCGGATGTTAATGTACTGATCCTACCCCCTCGAGAGTGAAATTGAAATATGGCTAGGTGCCCTAGTGATAAGAAGCCATTCGAGTGATAACATGATGCAAGAAGAAGCTAAGGTTAGGACATAAGATGTACTTGATGGGAGGTCTTGTTTGACCCAGATTAACCAAAAGTAAGATAGGAGGATTGATTAGAAGAAAATCATAAGATATTTCCATTGGTTGTACAAGTGGTCAATTTTAGATTTTGATTTTGATCCTAAAAATAGAATCATGATAGTCAAATTAGCGAGGGGTGTCATATTCATGCGCAACAGACCACTTGGAAAAAGGAATATTGATCGATAAGAACCTCAGATCCTTCACATTGGAGAGAGATATCAATATTATGTAGATTTCAACACCATGCAGATGCAGATGAAAGACTAACATGAATGCAACCTAAGGTGTAGTCACTGAACCTTTAGTGTTGAAAATTTTCATCATCGAGCATTTTTTGAACATTAAAGTTGATACAATCCTTACTGGTGCCACTGCGACCATAGGAATATGAATATGACTTTCATCAGATAAGATATGTGAAACTAACATAAGCATCAAGGCACAAAAGTCGAGATGACCTGAATGTTGTTTTTATTTGATGTTGCAAGAGTACACTAGTATCAAGGCATTCAAATCAAAGATAACCATAAGTGTGATCTTTCATAAAAAAATAGAGAAATAACAGTCAAGGAGATAGTTCTAACCTCACATTGGTGTACAAGTAAACAAGATCGAGGGATGTGAGGCTTTTTTGCTTTAATGCAGGAGCTCTTATCACATAAACCAAGTTTATTTAACATTGCTGGATCATCGGGACCACACCAACAAGTAGTATAAAAAGAAAAGATTAATGAAAAATCAATGAAAATAGACAAAATACAAATAGAAGTTCAGAATAATTCTACCAGTTTCAATGTTTTCAGATGTGTATATGTATGAGGTGTTGATAAAAACCGTTGTTCTTGTGAGTGCATTATGTTTGAGTGTTATCAATCTATTTTTTACATTTGCAGTATCTAATGTGTGTTAAGAAACACAGATGCATCCAAAGATAGTGTTAAGAAACACTTTTGATTAGGGTGTTGAGAAACACCTGTTTGTGTCAGTAGCGAGTTGTCCTTCAGAAATGACAAGATTAATGACTTTGGTGTAAGCCAAAGATGTGATAAAATTTGGGGAACCATTCCCCATGTCAACAACTGATGACTAACTTGAGTCATGTTGCGAGGACAAAGTCAATTCGATTGCCCCTAGACTATGACTCTAGACAAGTTTCAAGCCAGGAGGGTTCCCAGAAGAACCAAAGTGTCATGAAAGTGACTGAAAGATATGTACAAACTGAAGCAAAGGATTACCAAGACTGAGCATTGATAGATGGAGCACTCAGTACAAGAGGCACCTGTTTACCAGGTTTTCAGCAAGGCACTTTTTCTTCTTTTCAATATTTTTTTTATTTTTCCATTTTTGATTGTTTTGATTGATGCATCAAGGTGCCTATTGCTAGGTTTTCACAAAGATGATCATTTTTTAGAGATTTTTTCCAATTTTTTAGATTTTTTAGAGATTACTCATTCTCAAGCAAGATCACATTGGTTTTCCCCCAATGTCTAGCAAGGTGTAAAACATTATAGATGGATAGAAAGCTGATAAATGAGGCAAATAGACAATGATGGATGAAGAGGGTGAATGCAACCCTCAGCGATAGTCTCCTCAAGATTGCCCAAGCTAGGGGAAAAAATGAATATAACAATGTAGGCTTTGGGAACAGTGCTGGATAGCATATAAGATAATGACCAGATGTCATGAAAAGCATGTGGTCCAAAAGAGTGGACATGTCAAGATTTCTTAGAACTTGTTTTTCAATTTTGATCAAGACCAAGGGGTCAATTTGATAGGATAGGATATAGGTATGATAGCACAATTGAGATAAGGGGTGATGGAGGTATAAGTGGATGTTCTGGGATAATGGAAAGAATGCTCCAAGATAGGGAGGATAGGCTTGGGATAAGAAAGATCATGATATGGTACAATGGATGAGAGCAAGTGAATAGGCTGATGAAAAGGATAATGCATGTTAGGATATATAGTGTTCATTGTTAGGCTCAACCTTGTCAAGATGACTGCAAGGAACATGGATGCTCATGGGCTTGCTAGATGTAAGATATGATGGATAAGATGACATGGAAGGAACTTGCCCCCAAGTGATGAGTGCAAGTAGGAGGAATTACGCATATGCTTGTTTGCTAGGTTTTCATCATGGTAATTATCCAAGGTGCCACAAGAAGTGGTTTTCACCATAGGACAGATTGATTTATCTTTACTTTTTCTACCAAGTTACCATTTTACCAGGTTTTCACCAAGGCACTTTTTCTTTATTTCTTAATTTTTGTACTTTTTTAACCTAAGGAACTTTAGCTTCTTTCTCTTTTCATAGTGCTCCTTTGAAGGATATGCTATGTTGGGCGTCATATAAAGTATGCTCAAAGACAATGATAGGGTGATGGTAGTAAATGAAATGGAGGATAAGGGATATGATATCCAAGGATTTATGTGATGGATTGGATAAGAGGAATGGAAGGATACGGGATGGATGGGGAGTTGATAGGTGTGGGATATTGGATAGGGTATTGAAAGGTTTGTGTAGATGTAGATGGAGATGGTGATAAGATCAACATTGACACACCCCTTGAAGGGTAGTGCAAGAATGGAGAAAAAATGGATGGAATATCTTGAGACTTTGACGGATGAGTTGATATGGATCTTGGTAAAAAAGGACCCAAGATGGATGTGGAAGGGGGTGAAGTATTAAAGGTAATGGATTTTGGGACATGAGGACCCAAAATAGAGTTAGAAGATGAGAGATGTTTAGATGGAGATGAAGTGGAAGAATTTGGAATCTTGGATGCCAACTTTGACTTTTCCTTTTTTTTCAAGCCTTTTAAGAGAGACTTGGGAATCCGCATAATGTGAGGCCTCACCCCAACCCATCATAGCTTTATTTTTTTTATCACACTTTGATACTTTATGTTTTGATACATTGATACACTTTTGTTATCCCCACAGGGACTCATGATATTATGATACGATGATGATTATATTGTGTGGATTACATTTTGTCATGGATTAGACCTAGAATAGGTGGTTGACTTTGATTATAAATGTTTAGATCAGTGAACTGATGAGAAGACTGAATTATGATTAGACTTGACTATTTTATGTATGTTATGTCATGATGATTAAGGAATTCTTATGTTTTAAACATTTATGTATGAAAATTTGAATTAGGGACTTAATTCTTCTTATTGATTAATATTGTTAATTATGAATTTGAAAATGTATATTACATGGGATTTTATCATCTTGGACTACTGATGCTCGAAGTTTAGTGTGCAGGAAAGGGAACCATGGAATTTTCAGAGAACCAAGGGTAAACACATGTGACTTGAGTAAGCCAAGGTTTAATCCGATAAGGGGTTGAAACCTCATTGTAATGTGACCCTTGTTGTAAATGTAATCTGAATGTGTGTTAATAGTTTTAATTTATGTTGTTATTTGGACATGTCATTTGTGAATGTGATGTGTATTTTTGTTTGGTGTCACTTGACACTTGTGTTGTCCATGTGGATAGTGACATGTCAATTAGGGCTTGGGAAAGAATCACTTAACCTTATGACATTATATTAATCACTTGCATATAGATGCCTTATAGGGATCCTATCATGTTGGAACTCGGATTTTAACCTTAGGTGTACTTTGGAGGGGTTAAAAGTGACCCTAGAGTGTATTTTTGACAAAAATTAGTTAACCCTAAGTGGGTACCTTGGGTTAGGGTTATTTTTCACCTATGGGAGAAACCTAGGTCACCATTATGACTCTCCAAAATGGCCACTTTTCAAAAGTGGCGAAAATGGAGATGGTCTTATGCACCTAACTTGTCCCACACTTCTTGCTAACCTCACAATTATGAGGGGAGACAAAAAGGCTAGTTGTCATATCTCATGATTGCTAGCTCTTGAGTGCACTTTAGGAGGTATTTTTAGAGGGTTTTGGGAGATTTAGTGGGTGTTCACCCACTCTCTAATTTTAGAGACAATTAGGGTTTTGATTGAGGAAGGATAAGGGGATTTATCTCTTCTCAAAATTCATTTCCATTACACTTGTGAAGGTTGGTTACTCATTTCCATAGAAGTTTTCTTATTTGATCCATTAGATTAGCATGTTGTTCTTTCTCTCTCTTGCATATGTAAAATGTTGTTTGTATCATTGTTTTGTATGGGATGTGATTTGGGTTTTGAATTCATGTTTGTGCTTTTATTTTTTTTCTTGAATGATGGAGTTCTTGTTCACGGGAGTGAGGCATTACTCACCCTTTGGGAAGGGAAGAAGTGACCTTGGGTGAAGGGGTTAGTTGGGCTCTCCATTGTGGTGAGAGTCTCTTCTCTTGGAGAAGAGGGATAAATTCATGGTGTATGGG
>MU224609.1:1333614-1378710 GCA_018584345.1 Thuja plicata | reverse complement strand
CTTAGCTCATTGTTCTTGTTTCATGCTTATAGTTCATAGTTGAATCTAGATATTACATGTTAGGATAATGGCAAATGAACTTATTTCTATTGTCTTATGCATATCATCTTAGTGTAGTTCTTTGAATATTCATCTTAGCATTAGTCTTGCATAGCATATTAACATAGTTTGCATCTTCATTCTCATTGCATTCAAATGAATAGCTTGAGACAAGCTTCTTCATGCTTGTTCTTGAGCCTTTCATTGTCTCATTAGTTTGCATCTTAATTTACATCCAAAGATCAATAGTGGGATTTGATATTGTGTTGGGAGAGCACACCCACAAACCTCTCTAAGAGAAAATCAACAAGGCTTGGGTGCCCTTGTTTGGCTCATCGGAGGGTGTGATGGAAGACTTCTTGTTATTTTGTAGCATGTTTTTAGATATGCATAATGTTGTTGTTTGATGTTTATCTCTAACGTTTGCATGTTTGAAGAGTGCTCCCAACAAGTAGGTTTTCATCATACACAATTATTATTTTCTCAGTGGACCTCTGTGGTCTCTTGAATATTTCCTTTTTCTTTGTAGTCACATGTCGATTAGACTTGACATAGTGATCTTCATATGTAAGTGGATTCTTGTATTTGTGATTTTTTCGTTGTATATTAAAATTGATTCCAAAAGACTTAGGAATTGTGGATGAATAGGGCCAATATGGATGGTTCATATGGATGGGTTGATAGGAAGATTTCAAGGATGCATTTCTTTATTGATATTGATAGGAGATAGGGTAAGTAGATGATAATATAGTAGTGATATGCATGGTGGATGGAGGGATATAAGGACCCAATATAGATGGAAGGTTTGACGGTTTTAGCTTTGGGTTATACTGACCAAGAATGGACTTGGGGGATAGTGAAGGAACAAGGTTATGTTTGAATGGAGGGAGATAAGTTGTGGAAGGGATATCAACATCTTTAGAGTGAGCTAAATGACCAAGGCTCTCATCATTAGGAATCATCTTTATACCCATAGGATCATGATTAGCTTCACTAGGAACAACTTTGATAGGAATAACTAAAGCTTGAGGGGATTTATTGTTCTGTAATGGATTTTGAGGAATGATGGTTTCTGGATATGGAAGAATATGGAAAGGGAATGATGGGATGCTATGATCTTGACAAGGATCATTAGATGGTGTGCAAAGGGTACCTTTCTCTTTATTTTCAATAGGCTCATTAGAGATGGTGGAAAGTATATCTTGATCTTGCTTTCAAGAAGGATAAGGTATAAAAGGTGTAAGATTTTCTTTTAGGAAGAAATGAAAGGGGATAATAAAATCATCATGGGATTGTTCAGGTATTCGACTTTGGTCAACAATTGGATAAGGATGGATGGTGTCTTGATCTTGATCATTACTGATATTTGTTTATGCATATTGTGGATTGCCCTCCTAACATGGAGCCACTTCTAAGGAAAAGGTAGGAGTTTTGATTTGCATATAGGATTCTTGACAGGGTGATGGAAAATCATTTGGAATAGGAATGATAAGAATTGAAGCACATGGAAGCTTTGGGTCTATGATTTTTGAAGCATGAGAAACACCTACAGTTGTATGCTAATTAGCTTGGATATCTTTTAGAGGTAGTCCTTGAGGGTAGACATAGTCATTATTAGGCTCATTCTATGATAGAGATGGTGTGGCTTGTTTTGAAGCTTTAGGAGATGGAGGAATGGTGGAAGAAGTAGATGTGATATGTGAACCATTTTTAGACATGGATTCTTGATATTGGTCATGCTTGAGAATAGATGAATCATTAGGATTTTCAACTTCGATTAAGCCATCATCTATGATATCTTCAATTTTATGTTTCAACTCCATCCAAGATGAAGTTTTATGCTCATTGCTTTGATGATATGCACAATAGGTACTCAAGAACTTCAATCCACATGATGTGACTTGAGGTAATGTGATGAGGTCATTCTCAAGAAGTTCTTCCAATGTTGATTCATAAGATTGTCCTAAAGGAGTGAAGTCCCTTTTGCATTTAACCCAAATTTTTTCTTTCATGAGGTCACTAATCCCTTTCGAGGAGGAATTCATGTTGTTTTCAGTATCTTTTAGGGCTTTGGAGCCACTCGCTTGATCAAAGATAGCATTTCCATACCAAGATTTTTCCATGTTGAAAGGAAGTAGAGAGATGTTAGAATCATGATCAAATGATAGGTTGATCTTAATGAGGATTTGTTGGATGTTGTATCATTTTCCCCCTTTAATTCATGGGGTTAAGATTTTAATGTTTAAAGTTGTTTAGATAAATAAGCCATAAGAATCTCTTCGTTCTCATTATTAGGACCTTTATCTGATTGCGTATTTACAAAGTAGATGAAGAATCATGCACTTTCAAAAAAAAATTGCACTAAAAAAGGTTACCATATGATCCCGTACGAGGCTCTGGAAGCTACAAAAAAAAGGATTAGACAAGTACAGTGATCAAAAAGTGCAATTTCTGATCAATCAGGTAACCAAAAATAGAAAATAACTTCACCAAAGTAATCTTTAGGAAATTCTACCCCAAATGAAAAACAAATGCTCAAAAAAAGACTTAATATGAGAAAGTTATGAGGGTTTTAAAATAGATTGTAAAATTAAAAATGCCAATGGTGAGGGCTGAGATTTTCAAATCTATGATGATGTCATCAAATTGTGGTGTTAAATTTGATGGTCTATAGCCCATCATAGAAAGAAAATAACCCCTTTTTTTGGATAGCTAGATGGTCATCAAATTCAATGCATAGAATATGGGGGTTGGGTGGTTGTTGGAGGCGGAAGTTGACCGTTTGGGTTGTGCTACACAGAGGGTTGGGTGACGCTGGGTAGAAAAGGAGCTACGGATGGGAAGAGATGACACAATTATAGGATTAATAGCTATAGTGAGAGGCATGGTGATGGTTGTGGGAGGAAGTGGTGTAGGGTGTTGGGTGGAAGCTTGGGGGTGGTGTTGTGGAGTGGCATGGGAAAGAGGTGGAGGAGAGGTGTGCAGGAGTGGTGGTAGAGAGGTGGTTAGGTGGGACAGTGAGAGGGGAAGCAGCAAAGGGAGGGTTTTTAGAAGCGCGGAGGACGGTTGGAAGCGCAGAGGGAGGTGGGTGTTGGTTGACTGGTGGAGGGGTTTGGGAGAAAGGAGAGGTGGCGCGACATAGGTTGGGAGATAGTGTAGGGGAGGTATAGTTGAGAAGCAGTGAGGGGTGTGGGATTTTCATCCCACATGCTCCCCACAAGAAATAAAAGAGTAGTTCAATTACAAAGCTTGAAACTTGATAAAAAAAACTAAGAGCAAGGCACTCAGTGATTAGGTATTAAATTTGGTGGTGCAGGAGAACCTAGGTAAGGCAAGATGGTAACTTTGGGCTCCTAGTTTTATTTTTTTATGTAGTGGTCTTAGCAAAGCCACTAGTGAAATAATAGGACTAGATAGGTCCTAGGGTGTGTTGATTTGGTTAGAAGACCAAACTAGATCATTTGATGTGTAGGAAGTAATGGTTTGTCCAATTGAGGTAAGTGTTCCAAGAATGGTGGAACCATGGATTTTATGCTTATTAGAGTCTAGGAGAGCTATTTTGAGTTCTAATAGACATAATAGTACATTTGGATAAGTTTAATAGTGTGTTGACCAAGTTAGAGTGCAAGAATAAAAAAGTTGAAAAAGTTGTCAATGTTGTCATTGACAACATTTCTTGCAATTATGCATCTTCGAGCATTTGGTTGTATAAATATCAGAAACAGTTGGATTTGTGCCATGGTCAACTATATAACACCTCCCCCGACCTATGTGTGGGGTTTAATGAAGTTTGGAAGTAAGTGTACAGACTGAGTAAATGAAACATTGGTTACAGTTGAGAATTTTGTACACATTTTAGGCTTTAATTGATTGAACTCTGCACTGTGAATTGTGCATGAGGAAGCTTACGTAATTACTTGATTCTGAATGTGATTAGTTAGTGTGTTTTTTCTCATTTCATCACTTTTGCAAATACTTTTTTTTTGTGCACTTTTGTTGGTTTGTACCAGATAGTTTTTGTAAATGGGGTCATAGGTTGTCATTCCACCATGGCACTTGTACGAGCTCTTGGGATGGGTGAGGTGACTCCTTGTACTATATGTGTGGAGAAGGTTTGGCCCTGTAAATCTTGTGCTCTATTTTTGTAGTGATGCCCTAGGTGAGCCAGAGCTGCATAGCTAGGGATCATAGTGTGTTTTAGAGGAAATATGAATGATTGAAAGCATTGGTTTCTTCAATCAGAGGATGTGGAGAGGAGGAAATGAGAATGAAAAATCCCCAAATCCAATGGGAACCTCTAGTGATGATTTCTTCATGGTGAAAAATAAAATCCTTATGGGTATGCTCAGTATATGGTGAAACCCTTAATTATAGGCTTGAAAATAGTAAGCCTCTGTATGGACAGTTTGGGAAGGAAAGACCTAGAAAATCCTTTAGGTCTTCGAAAAGAGTGTCAAAATCTAGAGTTAGTTTTCTACCTTGTTAAGGATATTTTTGAGTTATATGCAAAAAGGTGCCTAATTAGGCCTAATGCTTGTAGCCCTATTTTGGTGAGTTTGGAACAATTTCTTGAACTCATTTAGGGTTTCATGGAAATCTATGTTGTTAGGTATTGTGTTGGATGCAATTGCCTTTTTTTGTCCCTTCCTCTCCATTGGTGAACAATGATAGCCTTATTAGATTAGTTAGTGTAGAAGATGCAAGAAGACAACGATGGAGCATATATATGGTTGAGTTGATTTCTTAGATGGTGTTGACAAGCTGAATAGGAGTAGGATTTGAGAAGAGAATCCTTGGGAAATTATGGCTAGTTAAGAACCCTAATATGCTAGAGAAGAGGCCTATAGAGGACCCTAGGAGAAGATAGCATTTGGAGCAAGAATTGTCATTACATCAGATTGGTATTAGAGCAAGTTGAAGATTTATGAAGTTAGTGTATGTCTCTATGTACTGGTAAATTAGAAGGGGAGATCAGTATGGTGACTAATGCAGAGTTAGCTAAGGAGACAGGTGAGAAAAAGGAGAAGAAAAGACTCCTTGAAGAGGCCCTAGATGAAATGAGAGTGACACTATAAGAATTAGTGGATGCCAAAGATAAAGGAAAATAAGATGAAAGTAGTGACAAAGGAAAAAATATTGCTGAGGAAGATATCATCCCTGAACCAGACCCTCCTTTGAATGAAGAACCATTCTTGAAAGCAATCAAAGCAATAGGAGGAAAGGCATTAGAAGGAGTACAACTATTTAGTGGAAAAATAGATATAGAAGCAATGATGGAGTGGATTGAGGGGATGGAAAACCATTTCGAATGGGAAGGAATCACAGAGCCACAAAAACTAAAAGTTGCTAAGTCAAGACTCAGAGGAACAACATTGACATGGTGGAAGTATCTAGAAGACAAAAGGGTTAGGATGGGTAAGAAACCTATAGCTAACTAGAAAGCCATGGTGACCAAGGTAAAGGAGAACTATCTGCAAGAGGACTATGAAAATAAAATTCATAGAAAGAGAAAAGGTCTGAAACAAAAGGACTTGGATTTGGCCTCTTATATAGAGGTATTTCAAAAGTTATGCCTTAGGTCCAAGAATCAAGAAGAGGAACCTATCAAGGTAGCCAGATACATGGGTGGTCTAAAGTGGAACATCCAAGAGGAGATAAGTTTTTGGACTCCAACCACCATTCATAAGTGCCAACAATTATCTCTTAAGGTGGGAGAGAGGAACAAGAAGAAAGGAGACTCTAATCTTAGAGGTAGAGGCATAGGTAGAGATCAGCGGGGTCATAGAGGTGGTTATCAAAGCTGAGGTAATCAACAAAGATATTAGGAAGAGTCCAAATTGATAGAGCATGGTAGTGAAAATACTCCAAGAGGGGGTTATACCAGAGGAAGAGGTACTCAAGGAGTCTCTAGTAGAGGAAGGGGTTCATGAAGAAGAAACTCATACTTTGCAAGTATGAAATGTTACAATTGTGGCCAATTGGGTCACCCTGCCTATAGGTGCTCGAATAAGCCCACTTCATCTAACAATAGAAAGAGGATTTCATATTCTCAAGAGGACACAACAAGTGTCAAAGCACTAGAGGTTGATCACATTGAGTTAGAGATGGGAGAAAACATGATCTTCAAAAGAGTTCTGATTAGAAAACTAGTTAAGGATGAGGCCAAGCATAGGAGAGCATTGTTTAGGGTCAGATGCAAGATCCTTGGTAAATTTTGCAAGTTGATTGTGGATTCAGGCTCCATAGACAATATTATATCAGATGAAGCTGTCAACAAACTCAAGTTGAAAAAGATACCTCATGTCAATCTATACAAGGTGACATGGTTTAATAAGGGCCAGTGTGTGTTGGTGAATGAGAAGACTTGGGTGGATTTTTCTATTGCAGGGTACAAGGAAAAGTTACTATGTGATGTGTTACCTATGGATTCATGTCATCTACTCCTAGGAAGGCCTTGGCAATATGAAAGGGGTGCAGTGTACAATGGGAAAGAGAACTCCATATCTTTCAATAAAGATAGCTAAACTTTTAAGATATAGTCCTTGTTGGAGGAAGATGAGCCACAACCCAAGACCCCAAGTGTCTTGTTGAGTAGTACAAAGGAGTTCATAAATGTCCTTAAAGATGAAGGGAGTGAAGTCTATGCCATATTTCTTAAGCCTAAGGAAGTAGTGAATCCCAAACAAGAACCCTTGCCATTAGAAATCAGAGAGCTACTTGAAAAGTACAAAGATATTGTCACTAATGGGAATCCTACAAATTTACCTCCTAGAAGAGTGATAAGTCATCATATTGACTTTGTACCTGGTGCATCATTGCCAAATAAGGCAGCATACAAGCTTACTCCAAGCCATAACCTAGAGGTTTCTAGACAAGTGCAGGAGCTGTTATACCAAGGGCTAATCAAGAAGAGCATCAACCCATGTGTCATACCAGTGGACTTAGCATCCAAGAAAGGTGGTAAGTGGAGAATCTGTACTGATTCTAGGGCTATCAATAGGATCACAATTAGATACATATTTCCAATTCCTAGAATAGAGGATTTGATGGGCTGTCTCAGAGGGAAAATTATTTCACTAAATTAGACTTGAAAAGTGGGTACCACCAGATTAGGATTAAAGAGTGGGATGAATGGAAGACAAATTTTAAGATTGTTGATGGGTTGTATCAGTAGATAGTTATTTGATTTGGCCTCTCAAATGCCCCTACCACATTCACGAGGCTCGTGAATGAAGTGCTTAAGGACTTCAAAGGGATATTTGTGGTAGTATATCTAGATGATATACTTATACTCAATAAGACAAAATAGGACAATGTGAATCATGTGGAGATGGTTCTTAAGAGGTTGCAAGAAGAGAAGTTGTCAATCCACCTTGAGAAATGTGAGTTCTTTAAGAAGGAACTTGTGTATTTGGGATTTTTTGTATCCCAAGGGTCATTAAAGATGGACCCAAGTAAGGTGGAGGCTATCCTAAATTGGCCTACACCAACTACATGGATAGAATTCAGGAGCTTTCATGGGTTCACTCAGTTTTATCGAAAGTTTATAAGAGAATTTATTGGAATTTGTGCACCAATGCTAGACACCATTAAGGGTGGTCCAAAGACTAAGTTTAGATGGACTTATGGAGTAGAGAAAGCATTTTAAATGTTGAAGAAAGTCAATAGCAACACAACCTATCCTTAGATTCCCTATTTGTGATCAACTAATTACTTTGGAGTGTGATGCAAGTTTAATGAAAGTAGGGGGTGTGTTAAGCCAAGAAGGTATACCAATAGCTTTCTTCAGTGAAAAGATAAATGAAGCCAAAAATAAATATTCTTCTTATGATTTGGAACTATATGCTTTGGTTCAGTCTCCTAGGAAGTGGAGACATTACTTGTTACCCAAAGAACTTGTGGTGCTTATTGACAACCAAGACTTAATCTATATAAACACACAAGAGAAGCTCAATAATAGGCATTTGAAGTGGATGGAATACCTTCAAGCATTCATATTCACAATAAAGCACAAGAAGGGACAATTAAACAAGGTTGCAGATGCCCTAAGTAGGAGGTTACTAACCATTTAGGAAGTTCAATTGAAGAGAATTGGGATAGAGAGTTTCAAAGACCTCTACAAAGAAGATGAAGACTTTGGTGAGGCCTATAAGGTATGCTATGAATTTCAAAATCACTTTCATAGTTAATTCTCTGATTTTACCTTGCATAGTGGATTCTTGTTTAAGGGGAACCAATTATGTGTTCCTAAGGGTTCAATGATAAAAAATCTCATTCATGAAAAGCATAATGGAATCTTGAGTGGCCATTTTGGTGTGAACAAAACCCTATAGTTAGTTCAAAGGTTTTACCATTGGCCAAAGATGGTGAGAGATGTAATCAAGTATGTTGAACAACGTGTAGTGTACATTAAAGAAAAAGGTGGAGAGAGAAATGCAAGTTTGTATCAACCTTTTCCAATCCCTAATAGACCATGGGAGTGTGTTAGCATAGATTTCATTATAGGGTTACCTAAGACAAAGCATGGCCATGACAATATTTATGTTGTGGTAGACAGATTTAGTAAGATGGGTCATTTTATACCTTGTAGGACTACAATTGATGCCAGTAGCATTGCACACTTGTTATTTAAGGAGATTGTATGAATCCATGGACTACCCCTAAGTATTATATCAGATAGGGATGTTAAGTTCATGAGCCATTTTTGGGAAACACTGTGGAGTAGATTGGGTACCAACTTGTCATTTGGTTCATCTTACCATCCTCAGACTGATGGCCAAACTAAGGTGGTTAACATAGTGCTTGGCAACTTGTTAAGGTGCCTAACCAAGGAGTATGGGAAGATATGGGATGTGGTCATTCCCCAAGAAGATTATGCATACAATGACAGTGTTAATAGAGTAACAGGTAGAATCCCATTGAATTTTTTTATGAGGTGCACCCAAGGGGTGTATGTGAGATTAGAGACCTTACAACCATGGAGTATAGGAGTGGTCATGCTAAAGAATTCACTCAAACCATGAAGGATATCTAAGAGCAGGTGAAGAATAATATACTATAGTCCACCCAAAAGTTGAAGGCCAAAGTAGATGAGAAGAGAAAAGATGTTCAATTTGAGATAGGTGATTATGTTATGGTACATCTCAATAAGTCTAGGTTGTAGAAGGGGATGCCTACAAAAATATAGATGAAGAGAGTGGGACCCTGAAATAAATTTTCCAAGTATGGGGATAATGCCTATAAGGTGGATATACCTATTGAATTAAGCATCTCACTTGTTTTCAATGTGGAAGACTTGATAAAGTTTAAAGGACCTTTGACTGAGATAGATGTAAATAGAGAAGAGGTTGGCAAGGATGTAGAACAAGAGGCTTTACCTTCCAAGATACAGATAGAAGAAGATAAGGTGTTGGATTTAAGGGTCAAGAATACTACTATACATAAGGTGTACATGGAACACCTCATCAAGGGGAATCACAAACTAGAGTCAGAGGCAACATGGATTGCAGATACAAATTTAAAGAAGATGGTAATTCATGAATAAATTGTGTCCATAGGAGTGACATCACTTTCCTTTGTGGGGGAGTATGGTGCAAGAGCACCTAGGTAAGGCTAGATGGTAACTTAGGGCTCCTAGTTTTATCTTTCCTTGTAGTAGTCTTAGCCAAGACACTAGTGAAATAATAGGACTAGATAGGTCCTAGGGTGTGTTGATTTGGTTAGAAGACCAAACTAGATCATTTGGTCTCTAGGAAGTAATGGTTTATCCAATTGAGGTAAGTGTTCCAAGAATGGTGGAACCATGGATATTATGCTTATTAGAGTCTAAGAGATCTATTTTGAGGTCTAATAGGCATAATATTGCATTTAGATAAGTTTCATATTGTGATGACCAAGTTAGAGTGCAAGAATCAAAAAGTTGAAAAAGTTGTCAATGCTGTCATTGACAACATTGACAACATTTCTTGCAATTATGTATCTTCAAGAATTTGGTTGTATAAATTTTGGAAATAGTTGGATTTGTGCCATGGTCAACTATATAAGGCCTCCCTGGCCTGTGTGAGGGGTTGGATGAAGTTTGGAAGTAAGTGTACTAACTAAGTAATTGAAAGGTTGGTTACAATTGAGCATATTGTACACATTTTAGGTTTTAATGGATTGAAATCTGCATTGTGACTTGTGGATGAGGAAGATTATGTAATTAATTGATTCTAAATATGATTATTTAGTGTGTTTTTTCTCATTTAATTTCTTTTATAAATACTTTTTTTCATGCACTGCTACTGGTCTATAATGGACAGTTTTTGTAAATGGGGTCATAGCTCATCATTCCATCGTGGCACTTATACAGTCTCTTGGGATGGGTGAGGTGAATCCTTGTACTATATGTGTAGATAAGGTTGGGACCTAGAAATCTTGTCTACTATTTTTTTAGTGATTCCCTAGGTGAGCCAGAGTTGCATGGCTAGGATCATAGTGAGTTGCAGAGGAAATATGAATGATTAAAAGCATTGGTTGCTTCAATCAGAGGATGTGGAGAGGATGAAATGTGAATGGATAATCCCTAAATCCAATGGGAAGCTTTGGTGATGAGTTATTCATGGTGAAAAATCAAACCCTGATGGGTATGCTCAGTGTTTGGTGAAACCCTTAATTATAGGCTTGAAAATAGTAACCCTTTATGCAGATAGTTTGGGAAGGCAAGACCTAGAAAATCCTTTAGGTCTTCAAAAAGGGTGTGAGAATCTGGAGTTAGTTTTCTACCTTATTAAGGAGATTTGTGAGTTATATTAAAAAAGGTGCCTAATTAGGCCTAATGCTTGTAGCCCTGTTTTGGTGAGTTTGGAGCAAGTTCTTGAACTCATTTAGGGTTTCATGGAAATATATGTTGTTAGGTATTCTGTTGGATACAATTGCCTTGTTTTGGCCCTTCCTCTCCATTGGTGAGCAATCATATCCTTATTAGATCACTTAGTGTGAAAGATACAAGAAGATAATGATGGAGCATAGAGATGGTTGAGTTGATTTCTTAGATGGTGTTGATAAGTTGAATAAGAGTAGGATTTGAGAAGAGAATCCTTGGGAAATTAGGGTTAGTTAAGAACCCTAATAGGCTAGAGAAGAGGCCTATAGATGACCCTAGGAGAAGATAGGGTTTGGAGAAAGACTTATTATTACGTCATTTGGCAGTTGAGAATAAAAAGCAAGCCTAATATTGCGCAGGCATGGTAGTGTAATAATCTATGTAGAGGTTATTGGGGTTTAAGCCTGAATCTAAATTTTTTTGAAAATTTTTGGTCTGATATGCATTCATGCCTCAGTCTACATGCATAGGTAGTCTACCTTGATTTACATGCAGAGGGTCATATGCCCTGTGTGTGCAAATTTTTTTTTCCATACATTTGATTTTGGGAAAATATAGGAAAGTTTATAGTTGTTTCAAACCAAAACAACTTTTCAGATGTGATGGTGGAGTCAGATTTTGGTCAAGAGGAGATATATGTGGGGTTTGGCGCAAGAGGAAGTTTGAGCCCCATGGTGGGAACCATAAATGTATGCATAAATTTGGTTCTTCGCCTGCAGTTGCAAACACACACACTTCAATGATCCATTAAGTGGTTAGCAGGTTAGAAAAGATGAAATTAGAATATTAAAACAACATCCTAAGCTAACCAAAAATAGTTCATTGCCTTCTAGTAGGTAGGAGTATTGACTTTTCTCTCAGGTCATCACAAAGTCTAGTGACTATAGACTGTTCTAAATGAAGGAGTTTAAAGCAATATGATGAAACTAAATGATTAATCTAAATGGAAATGTTGTTTGTCATTCATCCAAGCTAATTAGATTTACTTTAAAGAACTAAATGAAAGATGATGATTCATTTTAAAACCCAAATCAAATGTGCTCTAAATTAGATTGATTGCATGCTTTAAAGTAAAACAACAATGCTAAATGATTAAAACCTAAGAAAAGAAAATGCAGTATAATAACAATAGAAAAGATAGGATCCTTTGTGAAGGAAATGAATTTCTCTTTTATAGAAATCTCTCTCGAATTGACGGTCGAGATCAAAAGAAAAGAGTGGTTCAGATTCAATTTAAGGAAGCACAATCCATGTGCAAGAAATGTGATTGGTTGAGAGAGTCAATTGACTTAGTTGATTGATCAGTCTTTTTGGAAACTTCCAGAATCAGTTCTCAGTTAACTAAAATGTTTCCAAAATGATAAATAGTGGAGAATCAGTTAACTGAGTGGAACTGGATTGTTTCCAATTTGATAATTAGTTAACTATATTTGATGATGTCATATGAATTTTTAATAATTTAATTGATTTTGAAAGCATATTTGTTTTTATAATTAATTTAATTCCCTTTTTTATTTAAATGACAATTTAGCATTTTTATTTAATTAATATATCAGAATATCAATTAAATAATTAACATAAGTTTTATTTACCAATGTATTATTATTTTAGGAATTAATTAATTAATTGAGTACGGTGATTGATTAGGACCTAGGGTTTAGGTTAGATTAGCTACAAATTGATAGATTGAAGAATTGCCTATGTGATTTAGGACTTACAGTTTATCAAGAATAGGGTTTCTTGATTAATTGTTGAGATTGGGGGTGTAGGGTTTAGATGACCATTTTTATGTGATTACAATACTATATGTTTTGTGTGTGAAATCTACTCAGTCACCTATTACAAAACTAGTGGTTACAAATATTTGATTAAAATTTTTAAGGGTACTAGTTCACCCCTCCCCTCTCAGTACACACCTCTCCATTATCCCAAAAATTGGTACCAGAGCTAGTTCACTTTTTTTGAAGGTTTAATCACTGAAGAGAAAATATCTTATAATTTAAAGGTATACACTTCATTGTCGTGAGATTGATTGTCATGAAGAAGATATTCTTGACCCATTTGACACATCTAGATCTGAATGTGGTAGCATATCTAATGCATCTGAAGGAATCATATCAAAGCTATCTGAGAGTAATCAACAAATTACTAAACAAGTGAAAGCACTACAGATAAGTCAAGATACACAAATGGTTAGAATGGTTGAAGTCTTGAATGATGCAAAGAAAACTGAACAAAATAGAAACATGGTTGTTGATGACAGTAGATAGATGACTAAAAATTTACAAGAGAAATAATCTAAGATATTAGGACTTATTGAACATTACTTTGAGATCACCATCAAGTGGTTGCTATGAATCGTGAGGAAAACTGAGTGAATACTGAACTTTCAAGAAGAATAGAAGATATTGGTGTATTGAAAGAAGAAAATGAGAAAATGAGAAATGAAGTGAAGATTTTACAACAACATAATGAACTAATTAAGAGATCTAAAGAAAGCACTAAGAAAATGGATGAATTTCTAAACTATCAAAGAATAAAGAACAACAATACTAGATTAGGGTATACCAAGCAAGGAGAATCATCAAATCAAGCTGAACAAAGGAATGTATACTCAAGTACGAAGCCTACAAAGCCCTCTTTCCATCACTATGGAAAACTAGGCCACACATTAAATGTTTGTAGAAGTAAAGCAAAAGGTATTCCTAGAAACACTCCTAAATTTAATGGTATGTGCTATAGCTGTAATAAGCATGGAAATCAAGCACATGAGTGTAGATCCAAGTTGAACAAACCATAGAAGAAACCAAACATGGATAAATACTATCAAAATTGCAACATGCATGGTCATACATCACAAGCATGCAAGAAGGACACAAAGCAAATCTGGAACCCTAAAAGACAAGAAAAGATAAATCAACAGAGAAGATGAGGCAATGCTTATGCATGGGATTATAAATCTTGGAGTAGTTTTAAAACAACATATTGTATCAGACAATGGAAAACCAAGTCTAGGAATTGGTCAAACTCTGGAATGGCGTGTTCTCACTATCAAAAAGTTGGTCACTTAAGAAGAGATTGTGCAGACTGAATAAACACTTATGAAAATAGCAATACAATTGATGAAATTGTGAGGATCATAAATAAAATGTGGAGGAGAGCATCAAATGATAATGCAGGACCAAGCACAATAGTCAGTGACACCTCATACAATGGATTAGGTGGCTCCACCATCTCCAACTAAGCAATATAAACAGGTAAGGAACTATGTTTTGCAAAGCTATATCTTGCATCAGTTCCTATATTCATTGTACATATGCCAAATTAGCATAAATTTAGATGCATTATGGTATTATATTTTTGATTACTTTGATCTAGTTGAGTCAGTTGATATGTGCCAAGTTAGAATTGTTAGTCAGTGAAAATGTGAAGAGAGAACCAAGTTGCTACAACAACCGAGTATATGGTATACTCACCGAGTTGAAGCATTGTTAGTGTTAATCGAGTATCATGTTTGTTCACCGATTGGTTGGTGAAGAGAGTTTATTGCACCACCCTAAGTCATTTACTATAAACTTGATCTATGTGAACTTAGTTGGTCACACCGCGATCATAGAGTAGAACAAAGAAAAGAGAGAAAAGTTGTAGCAGAGCATTTTTGAGCATTCTACAGAGATTCAATCACATTCCAAGTAGATAAGAGTTTAGTCATTAAGAATTATTCTTTATCCAAGTTATTTGAACATCGTTCATGCAAACCCTAAACAAGAAATCATGGCATCCACATCTAGAACAATGAAAGCAAAGATGGAGAAGGATAACAAGATTATTTTGGTGAAGAAATCCACTTAAACAAAGCCAAACTATAAGATTCATCTATAGGTTTTAGCCCAACCATACGAAAAAGGTGTATTTTCATCTATCCTACCGAGGGTTTTGTTAGTTAAGGATGTGTGTTCCTACATTGACTGTAAACTAGTTGAAATTGGGGATTTTGAACTTATATTGACTTATCATAAACTATGCACAAATGGGAAGTTGAAAGAAGATCATAAACATCTGGAGGTTAAAGGGTTAACCAATGCCCTAAATTTCCCAAATTTATTCAAGACCGAATGGATCCACATTGTTTTGAGCTAATTACATGATGGAAAGCTCTGGCTGGATGAGCCCAAGAAGATAACAAAGGATATTATTCATGCTATGATAGGGTATCCCATATGTGATAAATCAAAATACCTAAGGAACCCATTGAGAACTAAAATATAAAAAGTTAACAAGAGCCGAATAGGATGGTAGAGATCTAAAGATCAAATGCATCGGTGATCCTGAGCTAAGATTCAATGCATATGTCATTGGCTACAAGATATTCTAGTCTAGGAGACTAAACAACGTAGCATGCAGAGTTGTTGACATAGCATAAAACATTGTTAAGAAAGGAGTACAATATGACCTCATCGAGCTATTGCAGAGGCAATTTGAAGAAAACATGAAGACCATCAGATCTGCATGGTCAAATACATGTAAGTTTGGTTCACTACTACTATGCACATTCTTCTACCTACAAAATTTCTTTCCATTCGTCGGTACAGTAAAATGGAATTCTAACCGACCACTTACAATCCAAATAAATAATATGATTACAAGCTGAGGCACAAATTTTGAACTAGTCATGAATGACTATTTTGCTAAGTTTAAAGCTATGATGGAAAAGAGGACTCAAATTCCACTACAGTTGGTACATAAGTACAAAGATGATATATATTTTGTAGTAGATACTGACACTACTCTAATCAAGGAAGTACAACCAAGGACAACATAAGTACCTCTATTATATTATGAGTTAGATATTGATATTGCTTCACAAGCCATTGAAAAATTATTGAATGAGCCCGTTGATAAGTTTTCCATGA
This sequence comes from Thuja plicata, assembly GCA_018584345.1. Taxonomy (NCBI): domain Eukaryota; kingdom Viridiplantae; phylum Streptophyta; class Pinopsida; order Cupressales; family Cupressaceae; genus Thuja; species Thuja plicata. Next base: position 1,362,894 of record MU224609.1, on the reverse strand, counting down.
GATTTGGCACATTTGATGAAGCTTATACCTAAATATATATAGGTCTAGAAGTTCAAAAGATGGGAAGGAAAAAGAATAAGATTGTGAAGACATTGAAGAGAAAATTTTCTATGATAGATGAATAATTAGACAAATCTATAGATGATACCGAGGAGCGGACCTCGACCAGTCAAGAAGATGAACCTGAACATGATGTTGATTCCACCAAATCAGATGAAGAATACGATAAGGCACCTAAGGCTAGAAGGGGAAAAAGCATAAAGAATGAGTCTCCACCAAAGACTAGATCACAATCAGTGACTACAAATTCCCCACCTTTAAATAAAGGTGTTGTAAAGATAACAAGACCCTCACCAAAGTTCACATACCAAACAAGAAATTAGAAGGGCACTATCGAGAATCCAACACCGAGACAAAGGAAGCGATATGTAAGGAACAAGGATGATGATGACTCTGAAAAAAATCTAGATTAATTCAAGGTTGTACAAAATTAGACACCTCAAACCATTGATGAAATTGCAGAGACAATCCTAACAACCAGACAGTTACAAAACCCAAAGATACATGCATATTTTGTTCTGACTACCGAGCACAAGGATAAACTTGAAGAAGCAATCATAGGTATGATGATGAACTTCAAACAAGTTCCAGTTTATTTTTCTTCTTACCTTCCCTTTGATTTATATGATAAGATATCATCTAGATGGTCCTATGCACTTCAAACCAAGAAATAGATGAGAGAGGTAGGTCTCAATATTATTAAAACTGATTGTACAATAGAACAGATAAATAATATAATGTAGTAGTATGCCATGAAATTTCCTAAGAAGGAATGAGCATTGAACATATTACAAGGAAACTTGAGGGAAGTGGATATAGAGAGCACACAAATATGGAATAAACTATTGAATCCACTAGAGGAAATCAAGGAAACCAAGGAAGAAATAGACATTGCATCCATAGTCAGTGTTGAGGGAGATTGATCGATCACAGAACCAATAGATGTTGATGATGTAGATGTTGACAATGTATTGGATGGAATTCCTCAACTATTGACTAATATGAGTTACCCAGAGATCACAATAAATGGCATAACTAAAGATGATCCTGATGATAAAGCTAAAGAAGATGAGATAGTTGGAGTAACTAAGACCCTAGATGAACAAGACACAACAAAGGTCACCTAAGTAAATGTACCAGGATAGTTACCTATTTTGGTGTAGGATATTGAAATAGAGAGTGAAGCACAAAAGACACCTGAGCAAGTTACAGATATAAATAAAGAAAAGGGTGATAAGAAAGGTACACAAACTGAGTTTAATGGTGGAATAACACTAGGTGTTGCACCAAAAGACATTGTTGATACTACAGAAAAGAAAGGTGAAGGTAATACAGACAATACATATAATACAGTAAACACTTCTACTCTAGACACAAGGTCTGTTAGCGAGGTACCACACCAAGTCATCAAACCAAGTACCGAGCAAGCAAGGCCTGAAACTGAGCAAAAGGCTCAATTAGTATTTACTTTATCTCCTTCATCTAGTGTTCAAGGAAAGAAAAAGAAGAAGAAGAAAGGAAGCAAGGACACAATTACTTTAGATGAAATCATTGAGATTCTAGTATGGGATCCAAGGACACAATCTAGAAAAATTGAAGAAATATGGTGAATTATGCATCACAAAAGAAACACGGGTTAAATTAAAGAAAGAACATAAGAATCCACAAGTATTAGAAGCTTCAAGGAGATTCTACAACAAGTTGGTCCTGACTTAGATATCAATGAATCAACCCCCATCATTGATAAACTTACTACTCACCGAGGAAATTAACAAACTTGACATTGATGCCAAGTAGACTTTGGAAGAGAGAGCTGAGAAGTAGATACAATACAAGGTTATCGAGAAGATCAGCGAGGCAGTGACATTAAATAAGGTAACTCCATCTGAATTTGTAATTGGTTTAGAAACTATTCTATCTGAAGCCATTACAAATCTACATAAGTTATGCATGTTAGATCACTTCACTACTGAGATTAGTGAAAAGATAAGGAAAATAGATCAAGATCTAAAAGATAGTGCAAATAGTCCATCAACTAAGAAACATGCATTGTAGATGAATTACAACAAGGTACTTCAAAACCAGTGGTTGAGACTAGAATTAAAGAAAGAAGAGCAAAAAATCAAAGATCAGGTAACTGAGCTACATGCAACGTTACTACAACATTTGTCTATGATGCAAAAACATTTGACATTGGAAAAGAATCCGATTGCCACTCTAGAATTTTCAATGACAAAAAGCATATATGATATGCATGCTCAACTAAACTTAGAGATATTAACCCATGAGAATTTAAAAGAGGAGTGGGAGAAGCTACTAGAAAATTTGAAGAATGCCCATCCTAATATTTTTGACAAAATCTAAGTTATATTCCTTTTGTCATTATTTTCAAAAAAGGGGGAAACATATGTGTGTAAGTATAGTAAAGGGGATACTATAATCAAGAGGAGTTCATCTACATATATCGAGCATGTACAAAGGGGGAGTCACTATGTATAGTAATAAGTTTTTGATACTAATTCCAAAGGGGGTGAGTGCTACTCCAATTGAGCATTGAATTTTTCATTAGTATTCAAGCACTCAAAATGGACAGTCGATAATAGAGTCACAAATAGAACTGTCGGTATAACCACTGAAGTGCAACATTAATCGAGCGCATTGATCATGCCCTGAGTTAACTGAGTTCAGTGATAAATGAATAGAAAAACTTTACTAAGAAGTATTCTACACCAAGACACATAGTATAACTGAATAGTAGTATAATTGAGATACACAAACTACACCAAACACTGAGAGACAACATTAATCGAGTGGACTAGAGGCCACCTAAAAGTTTGTTATGGCACATCATTCTATGTAACAACTTCTTTTCCAACCTAGATAAAATTTTACATGATCGAGGAGAACATTAATTATGGATTTACACCATTAATTGTTTATAACTCCTATGTTTAGATGATCAAGGTAAATTATGTACACTCTTGATCTTAGGTTAGGGATGTAATTGTTAAGCCCTAATTAGGTCATAGAGGTTTTATATATATAAATGTATAGATGTCTTTTTTGTAATGTATGTTGATCAAGAAATGATCAAGTAGTCACCATACTATACACATCAGAGATCAGAAAAGGGTCTTAAGGACATAAAATACATTACAATAATCAGTTTTCAGAACAAAGGCAAGGCTACCGAGCAGAACATAGAAAATGTGTTAGAATAGTCCCAAAGAATAACTAAGAGGGGGGGGGGGGGGGNTGAATCAGTTATCAGCTTATTTAATTCTTTAACCTTATTAACTCTAGAATATAATAAAGAAAATGCATATTCAGATAACACAACAAATAAAAACATAATTTGGTTACAAGGAAACCAAATGGTAAAAACCCTAGTGGGAATTAGTACCCACAATGAACTATACTTGTTTATAGTAATCCCTGTTAGATGATATTTCAACCCTGTTAGGAGATGTACCTAACAATGCAATAAGTTTAGTGACCTGGTTAAGGATCAAACCCTGTTAGGAGTCTTTTATAAATAACCCTGTTAGGGGTGGTGGACTCACTGTCCAAAAGCTCACTTCTTGATGGTGAAGGCTACAACCTTCTGAAGAAAATATATGCACTATATCTGATGATGAACTATAGAGTAGACCTACTATCTTGATTAGTTCCAATGTATTGTAATCTTCTACTACTTCTTCACATAGACCCTTGATGAATGAAACACAACTGATATTCTACTATGTACATTTTTTGTCTCTTTTCGTATCATTCACACTTAGTGTATCAAAAATGACTTTCTATTAGTATCTTTCTCAAAGTATGAGATCATGGGACTTGTTAGACAACTCTTCATAACATCCTTTTCAGCTTTACTAATCACTCAAGCATAATTACAACCACACAAATATAAACTAAATAGACGCGACGCTTCACTAAGTCAGCCTCACCAAATTAACTCTGACTTTGAAATCTTCTTGAAACACATTTGGTGCCTTTAGATAAATATCATCAAATCATAACTAATCATGAATATACACATTCATATCCCAAATATAGGCACAAATCAAGAACCAATGCAATACATCAACTCTGTATAGACAAACTCCAGAAACTATAACTGCCACATAACAAAATTACTCAACACAATTGAAACTTCATATCTAAGTCAATGTGTATGAAAATAACATAGTAAACATGTATGCAACCTGAATATATCCATGCAAGGCTTGATATAATCATTCTGATAAGTACATATAGAATCACTACTATATATTATATGTTGTCATCAATGACAAACATACAATCAACTAGCTGCCAGAAGTAAATCTCCAACAATCTCCCCCTTTGACATTGATGGCAACATATGATATTAAAAACATCTTCAGCACCTGGCGTCTTCTTTCTTTTTACAATATTTTCAATATCCTCAACAAAGATTCCTCTACACTGCTTCAGTTCTTCTGACTATTTTTATACTCCCCCAAAGTATATGCTCCCCCTTACTACATACTCCCCCTTTGAAATCAATGGAAAATGGTGCCATAAGAAATTAAGCATAGGTACTACTCCAAAAGTAGAATAGTCAACCATTCATCAGTCACTATGGACTGATGTACTTGCTACTTTATCTAATCAAACTCAGGAGAGGGAATTACTCCCAACTTCTCCCTAATATACTCAAAAGTATCTTTTGATAAAGGCTTTGTGATAATATTTGCCAACTTTTCCTTGGTGCTCACATAATCCAGTTTTACTTCATTATCTGCAACTTTTTCTCTAAGAAAATGGTATTTGATCTCAATGTGCTTTGTCTTTGCGTGAATCACAGGGTTCTTGGACATGTTGATAGTACTACTGTTATCATAGTGAATAAAAATAGGATAGTCAACCTATATACCAAAATATTTAACCATCTGTTTGATCCAAACCATTGTTGAACAATTCAATGCTACTGCAACATATTCAGCTTCTACTGTCAACTAAGAGATACAATTCTACTTCTTTCTTACCCAAGAAACCAACCTATCTCCAAGAAATACTGCTCCTCTAGAAGTACTCTTCCTGTCATCAAGACAACCTGCCCAATCTACATCTATATATACATGAAGTTGTACATTCTCTGACTTAGGATACCATAAACCATAGTCTATAGTCCCTTTTAGATATCTGAATATTCTCTTTATTGCCATTAGGTGATTTTGTTTTGGTTTAGCTGCAAATCTTCTAACAATGCCAACTACATTAGATATGTCTGGTCTCTATTGAGTAAGATATATAATTTTTCCAATAAATGATTTGTACAATGTCTTGTCAACTGCTTTGGAGTCATCTTCTTTAGAAATCTTGCTTCCTGTTATCATGGGAGTGCATACTGGTTTACAGTCTTCCATCTTGAAAGTTTTCAATATTTCCTTCACATATTTGGACTAATTTATAAATATTCCTTTATCTGTCTGTTTTACATTCAATCCTAAAAAGTATTTTATAAGACCAATCATTCTCATTTCAAATTCATTCTGCATTTCTTTTGTAAATTCTACACTAAGCTTGTCATTACCTCCAAAGATAATGTCATCAACAAATATGGCAACAAGTAGTAGTCCATTAGGTGTCTCTCTTATGAATAGGTTACAATCTGTTGCTCCTTTCTTAAATCCAATACTGGTAAGATAACCATCTAGTCTCTCATACCAAGCTCTTGGGGCATGTTTAAGTCCATAGAGTGCTTTCTTTAATCTGCATACCATATCTGGCTTATCTAATAGATTGAATCCTTCAGGCTGTTCTATGTATACTTCTTCCTTTAAGTCACTATTTAGAAAAGATGATTTGACATCCATTGGATATACTTTAAAATCCTTGAATGTTGCATACGCCAAGAATAACTTGATGGCTTCTAGTCTTCTCACAAGGGAAAATGTGTCAGTATAATCTATCCCTTCCCTTTGTGCATATCCTTTACACACTAGTCTTTCTTTTTTTTTGACCATTGTACCATCTTCATTCATCTTGTTCCTGAATACCCACTTTGTTCCAATCACATTTTTGTCACTAGGTCTGGGAACCAATTCCCATGTATCATTTTTGATTATTTGATCTAATTCTTCTTCCATTACTTTCTTCTAATCAGAGTCCTTGCAAGCATCCTCAACATTTAAAGGTTCAATGTGTGAAAGTAAACATACCTCTTCATCTACTGAAAAACTTCTTTCTTTTGATCTGGTCAAGACTTTGCTGCTCTGATCTCCAATGATGTCATCCTTTAAATGGTATCTAGATGTGAATTTTGGAACTTTTTGTGTGACATCCTCATCTGTAACTTTAGATACTTGTTTACTTGATCCAGGTTCATTACATGATACATCAATGCAATCAAACATTTCTTCAATAATAGTGTCTTTACTGCTGGGTCTGGGCTCATCCTCAATCATGGGTGCATATTCATAGTATCTTTCTTGAACCATGAACTTTTCATCAATCTTTACATGAGTGCTTTCAATTATCTTCTTTAATCTCAAGTTGAAACATTTGTATGCTTTGTTTTTATTAGAGTAACCAAGAAAAATACCTTCATCGCTTCTAGCATCAAACTTACCAACACCATCATCTCTCTTGATGTAGCACTTGCTACCAAAGATTCTAAAGTATTTCACAGTAGGTACATTACCAAACCAAAGTTTGTAAGGTGTTTTATCCATGCCTCACCTTAGTTGAGTTCTGTTGATAGTATAGACTACTGTAATGATTGCATCTCTCCAATAGGTGTGCACACCTTTTCCTTCAATCATCATAGTGCATGTTGTATCAAGTATGATCTTGTTCCTTCTTTCTGCTATCCCATTCTACTGTGGGGTTCTGGGTGCACTCAACTATCTTTTAATTCCATGTTCTTCAAAATAGTCATAAAACTGGTCAGAGGTGAATTCTCCTCCTCTATCCAATCTCAGACATTTTAGTTTTAATCTAGATTCATTCTCCATTTTGGATTTGAATATTTTGAAATTCTCAAAGGCTTCATACTTCTCCTTTAAGAATGCAACCCACATCATTCTTGAAAAATCATCAACAAACAAAATGAAATACCTTTCTCTATAATATGACCTAGTTTGAGTAGGACCACATAAATCTGTATGCACTAGGTCTAACTTGTTTTCAGCTAAGTTATGCTTTCTTCTAAAATAACTCCTTACATGCTTTCTCATAACACATTCCCTACATATTGTGTCAACTGGTCTTGCAATACTTGGAAGATCTCTAACTGCTTTGACATTGCTTATCTTTACTATATTATCAAAATTGATATGACAAAGTCTCTTGTGCCATAACCAACTGTCATCCACTTTTGCAACAAAACAACTTACATATGAATTGAGCTGAAAAAAATTACCTTTTGTTTTTATCCTGATGCAATAATGTCTCCATCTTCGTTGCTAATGATGCATTTGTTGTCTTTGAATTCCAAATGATAACCTTTGTCAAGTAGCTGTCCAACACTTAGTAGATTGTGATGTAGTCCATCAACATGTAAAACATCATCTATCTTGTTCTTTCCATCTAGGGTGATGGATCCTCTTCCTATGATATGTTTGGGGGTGTTATCTCCAAATCTAACCATACCACCTTTGTACTTTTCTAGATGAACAAATCTATCTTTGTCACTTGTCATGTGATGACAGCATCCATTGTCAATGATCCAATCAGTTCTGATGTCTTCTTTGGAAATTAGGGCTAACTCCTACATTTCCTTTTCATCTTCAATGTCCATATGCTCAATCAAATTTTCCATGTCTTTAAGGGCAACGAATCCAATTTCATCTTCTCCTGAATCTTCAACAGTTACACCTTCTTCAACATGATAGCATTCCTTCATGTATTTAGGTTTATAGTCAGATCTGAATTTCTTTACTCTTGCAGGACACTTGGATGCAAAGTGACCAATCTTGTTGCATGAAAAGAATTTGAATGGAAGCTATCCTTCATATTTCCCTTTGCCTTTCTTTTCTCTTTTAGCAATCATAGCTATGATTTCTTCTAGTTCTTCATCAACTTCTTTTTCATTGTTGCTAGAGATGTGAGATTTATTGCCATGAACTGAAGCTTTGAAAGTTGTTTCACCTTTTGGTTCAGTCTTCAATCTTGATATCTCAAATGTAGAGATTTTACTAATCAAAGTCTCTCTTGAAATCTTGTGAAAATTGCATGGTTTCCTCTAGAATACTAATCTTTTTCTCATAGTCTGATGTTAAGGTAGTCAACAGCTTGTCCATTATATCTTCTTCTAATATTTCTCCACCATTGTTTTTGATTCTAGAGACTGCTTCATTTATCTTTTGATTGTAGGCTCTAATTTTCTCTTCAGGTAACATCTCAAGGCTATTGTATTTCTTTTTTCGTGTCTTTCTGTGTGCATTCTTAACTTGAATATCTCCTTCAAACATGTCTTCTAAATACTTCCATATAGTGTATTCCTTTTCTAATTTCTTTATCTCAAAAAATTCACTATCAGATAATGAACTTATAAGGGCTTCTTCAGCAATTGCATTAGCTGTGAATGTATCCTTCTATTTACAAGTAGCATCATCTCTTGATAGATATTTTAAAGAGGGAATAACAACTTCTTGTGTGGCTATCTCAAAGATATCAAAACCAACACACTATAGATGTGTTATCATTTTGTTTTTCCAATCCAGATAATTTTCTCCATCAAACTTAGGGCTCTCTTTTCTAAAGTAAGACATCTGATCTACCTTAAGCTGTTAGGCTTCTTGTTCAAGGCACTTGGTTCTGATACCAATTGTTAAAATAGTCCCAAAGGATAACTAAGAGGGGGGGGGTGAATCAATTATCAACTTATTTAATTATTTAAGCTTATTAACTCTAGAATATAATAAATCAAATGCACATTTAGATAACACAACAGATAACAACACAATTTGGTTACGGGGAAACCAAATGGTAAAAACCCCAGTGGGAATTAGTACCAACAATGAACTATACTTGTTTATAGTAATCCTTGTTAGAAGATATTTCAACCCTGTTAGGAGTTGTACTTTATAATGCAATAAGTATAGTGACCTAGTTAAGGGTCAGGCCTTGTTAGGAGTCTTTTATAAATAACGTTGTTAGGGGTGATGGACTCACTATCCAAAAGTTCACTGCTTGATGGTGAAGGCTACAACCTTCTAAAGAATAGATATGCACTATATATGATGATGAAATGTAGAGTAGACCTGCTATCTTGATCAGTTCCAATATATTGTAATCTTCTACTACTTCTTCACATAGACCCTTGGTGAATGAAACACAACTGATATTCTTCTCTGTACATTTTTTTGTCTCTTTTCATATCATTCACACTTAGAATATCACAAATGACTTTCTATTAGTATCTTCCTCAAAGTATGAGATCATGGGACCTATTAGACAACTCTTCATAACATCCTTGTTATCTTTACTAATCATGCAAGCATAATTAGAACTGTGCAAATATAAACTGAATAGACGCAATGCTTCACTAAGTCGGCCTCACCAAATTAACTCTAACTTTGCAATCTTCTTGAAACACATTTGGTGCCTTTAGATAAATATCATCAACTCATAACTAATCATGAGTATACACACAAGTATCACAAAGATAGGTGCAACTCAAGAACCAATGCAATACGTCAGCTCTGTATAGCCAAACTCCAAAAACTGTAACTGCCACATAACGAAATTACTCAACACAACTGAAACTTCATATCTGAGTCTGCATGTATGAACATAACATAGTAAACATGTCTACAACCTGAATATATCCACACAAGGCTTGATATCATCATTCTGATAAGTACATATAGAATCACTACTGTATATTATATGTTGTCATCAATGACAAACATACAATCAACTAGCTGCCAAAAGTAAATCTCCAACAAGAAGGTATAATCATTCACATGGAGGTGATATATTTTGTATGTACTTAATAGATATGTATTAGCAATATTGAGATTGTATATGTTCAGATCACATTTCTGTTACACTCTAACAATTGTAATAGACCCCTAAAATCTCTTAACAGAGTAGACTTAAATATCTTTTTGTAAATCTCTTAATCGAGTGCACACATACTTTGTGTTGCTAAATCCTCTCATGAGGTAGATCTAATTGATCTCATTTTTACTCCTAACAGGGTAAGATCATCGCGAGTGATCATTCTTTATAAGAATTAACAAGCTACTTTATTTGCAGTAGTGAAGTTTTGTGGGTCTCATCCCCACCACATTTTTTACCTTCTAACAGGGGTATTATGGGATACCAAAATACTAGTGTCATGAGTAATTAATTGCATGTATGTGTATTGTTTACTTTACATGCATTTACATTTCAGCAGTGATAGTATATGATTGGTGTATGCAATCTAGTTAGTCATTTATTACAGAACTGGTGGTTACAAATAGTGGATTAAGATTTTTTAAGGGTACTAATTCACCCCTCCCCTCTTAGTACACACCTCCCCATTATCCCAACACATTGTCCCTAATTCAACCATTAGTCTACTGATATTTCCTAAATTTCTAATTTCATAAACTCATTGAACCAAAAAAAACTATATAGATCAAAAACTTTATGATCATCTAAATCTTTTGATTTTTCACATAAAATAGACTTCACAAATTGTGTCATACTTTTAGGGATGACATTATTTGGATTAAGTATAGCCATAACTTTTAAATATGATTGCAAGTTATATATATTAAAGTCAAAATTATTTTAACAAAAAATTTTATGTACCTTATTTATGCATACATAGAAAGGAGGCAACCTCTCAAACATTCTCTGGCATATTTTCACATATAAAAATTCTTTCTTGAATGCTTAAAATAGTTCACTTTCTGTTGTATCAAAAAAATGTTGTGGATGTTCAATTTTCATACCGACATCTTCATCTTTTATTTTTCTAGTGTCCCTTCTATTAGAAGAAACACAGTAGTGGTTGGTCCAATAGTCAATGACCTGTCTTTTTGCATCTTCATAAATTCTACATTTTTGACGAAGTCTATCAATATTTACCCAATTATTTTTAATTTTTTCATCGAAATTTTTTTTCCTCCGAATATACCTTTGAACAGTTCTGCTAGATACATTGAGTAATTCAAAAGTTTCTTGAACTTGTTTTCTCTATGACAACTTCCTACTAGAAATCAGAGTCATTAACGCTCTACATGCAACACTTAAATCAGCTCCTTGACTTGTGCTATCAATAACAATCAATGCTTCTTGAAAATTCTCAACTATTGTTTCTCTTACATCTGTTGAATTTTTCTTATTATCAACACCCAACAACTCTAGAAGATGGGTCATTTCTCTCTTCCAGAATAACCTAGAAAATAATTGTGCTTTCCCAAATAGATATTTGTTTTGAAAATATTTCTCCCTGATTTTTCTATAATACTATTTAATATTGCTTTCAGGTATCATGTTTCAGATAAAATTTGACTGAAAAGAGAATCCTCATCCAACTCCATCAAATTTGTCATTCTATAAGAAATATTTGTAGCTTGAGTACTACAACCAATTTTTTCTTATACTTGAGTTGTGTCTTCTTGAACATCAACAAGTTATTCTTGAAGGTCAACAGGTTCTTCTTGAACATCAATAGGTTTTAGTTGATTATGTTTTGTGTGACCTTTAATTTTTTCATCTATTTTCCAAGCATATTGTCTTGATCTATTCCTTTTATTCCCCATTGCACAAACTATTCAAATTGAGAGCTTCAATTTACCTGCATAAAGAAAACTAGATATAACAAACAAAAAATTTATATTTATAATATTTACAAGTTTATAAATTATCTCACTAATTTTTTTTTTAATTAAAAACAACAACAAAAAAATTAAAAAATAAGAAAAAAATAAAGTATAAAACCAACTTACTTGGAAAAATACTAGCCTTGTTTTCAATGTATTTGTATAATCATCCTTGAATGCAAAAAAAAATTGTTAAATAAACCAAAAAATTGATTTTATTTAAAATACCAATTTAATAACTTTCACATTTTTTGTTTTTAATTGATTTAAAAATTGACAAAAATGCCTCTAAAATATGAGGCTTAAGGCAGTTTTAGCCGAAACAGGTCAGGTCGAAACAGGTTCGGTTGAACCAAGTTCGACCAAAATGGGTCTAGTCAAAAGTGCTTGTGTGGCATCCTATGTGGCAACCAAATTAACAAAATTTGTAGAATTGCAGAACTCCTAACTTCTGTAACTGATTTCTCCATCAAAAATAAACTTTCTGAAGAAACTAAAAATACTATTTTGTAGAGTTTGGAGTCACAAATATGCTCTTATATTTTTTATTGTGACTTGATTAGATCTAATATACTATAATTACAAAATACTACAATTAGGTATTTTAAGATTTGAAAAGACGCCGATTCGAAAAAAGTAAATAAAATTAGAAAAAATTAAAAATTATACGGTTCACTAGAGGAGAGAGGCCTCTTCGACAAATTTATAATTTGATTTTTGATTGGTATAGATTTGATAGGGAAAATAAGGTGGGAGATAAAAAATTGTCAATTTCAGGTAAGTCGGACTTTGAATTGTTATAACCGAGAAAATATGTATCAAAAATGAAAATTTCCTTTTGGATTCACTGGCTATACATGTTTTTGCATATAGTTTTTTAGTGGCAGGTGTAGACGTCTAAAATTGTCCTTATATTAATTTAATTAATATTCCTTTAACATTATAATTGATTTTAACTAATTAATTATATTTGTTATGTTCTTCTATTTTATATAAATAAATTTATTTAATTAAATGTAATTCAATTTCCTTAGTATTTAAATTTAATTTAAATACCACCCCCTTTGATGTATTAAATTTTATTTAAATACATTTCCCTTCGTAAATTACCTTTAAATAATTTTTTAATTTATTTATTCCTTCACATGACTTAAATTCTACTAAACCAAATTAATCTAAATTTTAAATTTAGATTAAGCTAATTTGAACCTAGATCCTACCCTACCTCACATCACTCTCACCAAATAGACCTACTCACTAGTTAACTAAGGTTAATTAGGCTAATTTCTTGATTCCTACAACAATTAGTCCTAATTAAATTTCTAAAAATCACCTTTTCCAAATAATCCTAATTTGGTGCCAACAAGGTTTTTTAAAACCTTGATGACACTCTCTTACACTTTCTAAAAGTGTTTTATTGGAAAAAAACCCTTACACCTCTTACAAGATCCTTCACATGTGTACTTTAAGTACACTTTGACCCATCACATCCAAAGTTGCTCACACATGTGTGAGCAAAGTGGGCCTCTTGCATGGCTTATGTGTCCCTCATGTGGCACCTATGTGGATGCCACATGAGCTCCACCTCATCCAAGCCCTCTCTCTCCTTCAAAAAATCTATAAATAGAGACCATTGTCAAGAGAAAATCATCTCCCTTTTATGCATTGTTATCATGCTAGTTTAGTTCTAGAGAAATTTAGTATTTTCATACCAATCTTAGTTCTTATTTCATGCTTATTTAATTTTGAATCTAGATATCACATCTTAGGTCATAATGGAATGAAGATTAGCTTAGATCTTGGATATCATTCTAGGTTAGTCATTGAATCATCATCTTAGATTAATGCTTGCATCTTCATCAATGGTGAAAGCTTGAGACAAACTCCTTACACTTGTTCATGAGTTATTAGCTCATCTTTTTCATTGCATATCAAGTGGGATTAGTATATTGTGTTGGGAGAGCACACCCACAAACTTCTCTAAGAGTAAATCAACAAGGTATTGGGTGCCCTTGTTCAGCTCATTGGAGGTTATGATGGAGTTTCTTGTTTTTGTAGTATGCTTTAGACATGTTAGTGTAGCTTATTGATTATATATCTCTAACATTTGCATGTATGAGTGTACTCCCAATTGGTTAGATTCCAGTATATACATTTTGGCACGCCTAGTGGGACCCATATCCCTTAAATTCTAACATTTTTTTACAGATTTTCCACGGTTTTAGAAATTTTCACGTAGACCCATCTCTACTCTAGAGTTGCCATTTCCGTAGATCACCATCTACGCTTCTTGGCCATCTACGCTTCTCGACTGTCTGCACCTATAAATCACCATCTCTGCCTGTTGTAAAACAGATCTGTAGTAACCTGGTTTAAACTATTTTTTATCAGATTTCAATTTTTTTTTGAACTCTTGGGTTTTTGATAGAGTCATGTATTTTAAGGGTTAAATGTTGTTAAAAATGATAAAAAAGTTAATATTTATGCACTATAAGTTTGTTTTACAATAAAAGCTAACTATTTTTATTTGACCGTCTGTGTAGGTGATTCATTATTTCCGCACATCACCGTCTGCAATACTTGGCCGTCTGCGATCCTAGGTTTTAATGATTTTTTTTGCAATGTTTCATATCTGAAACTTCAAGACTACTAAGATTTTTCATGCAGGTTTCCTTTGATTTTTAACAAATTTTGGGAAATAAACTTGTATGTCTAAACATTAGTCTTTTGAATGAATGTTGCTTAAAAGTAAATTTACCACATACAATCTTCAATGCATAAGGGAATAAACCTCACAAATCTTGAATGACTTAAGGCAAATAAACACAGTTTTCCAAGCTTTATTTTTGCTGTGTGGGAAACAAATTAAACCTGTATGATTAACCATACTATTGTATATTTTTCTTAGGTACAAAACACATAGTTTCTTTAATTAGGTTCAATTTGGAATGGATTTTTCTTGGTGTGTTTGAAGAAGTGTTTTTCAACACTTCTTTCAAGCTATTTTGTCATTTAGATTAAATCCCTTTAAAATATAAGTGATGTTATGATTAATTTATATCTGTATCTTCTCCCCTCACCTTCGTGAAACTTGGGTGAAGAGAAAGCTTAGCTTAATCAAGCTTCTAGAGAGGCCTGTCTAGAGGGTGCGCTTCTCCTTTAGAGGATGACCTCAAACTGGTAATCCCTTTGGCCGGTATAGAAATAAAGTGTGACCCAAAGGTCCTCTTTATCCCTTCAAGCTCAGGCGGGTCATGTTCAATGGTAGTGCATACTGAGTGAATATCCTCAACATATTGGCATGGTTGAACTAGAGACTTAAGTGTCTCACACCGTACAAACCGATTTTGGGGATGCCACGAAACCTTGCTAGCAACTATAACTTAGTAGCCTACCCGATTCAACTCCAAATGGTGACTTATTATAGTGCAAGGGGAGGGAAGAATCTCCCACTAAGATTACCATCATATGTGTCCCAGGGTATTGTGTTGCAAAAGAGATCTTCATAGCACGACAATAATACCTGGCAAAAGGCAAAAATATGAGTGCCCTTCCAGGGGTGACACTGCTGTGTGAGTTGAAGGACTACCAAGCAATGGGCCTATAATATTTCATGCGAAGCCAATTTCCTAAGGTAGCTACTATTTGAACTATCTTTGTTGTGATAAACCAAGTAAAAACATAAGTGTCTCGAAAGAGTCACTTGAACATACACAAACGAGGTCATAGAATTTGAATCAAAGTTTCCCAATGTCACATTTGTTTGTATCCCTCAAGGTTTCTTTGTCCCTTGTTGGATTGTTTTGAGACGTGTGTCTATATTTTTTTGGGTTTGAATGTGCTGAAATCAGTTCTTGCCATCGAACAAATTTTCCCAAAATCAGACTAAAGATCAAAATCTACCTAGAATTTCAACACATTGTTTTAGCAATAGTCGACCATCTCCGCTCTGAATCCACCATTTGCATAGATTAACATCTACGTAGATCATCATCTACATAGATCACTGGCTGCATTTGAGATTTCCGTCTCCACTTGAAAACACTGAGCTTCCAAATTTGCCGAGACATTCAAAATTTGACCTTTTGTAAGACCCCAAAATCATTTATCCTAGATCAATCAGTCATTTAGGCCAAATCAGATTTTTCATATGACATGACCAATTTCATGAAACATAAGAAGGTTAAGCTTCCAACACCTCCAGTCTATAGAGAGCAGAAGGAAACCACTCACAAATTAAGGAATATCAACATATTACCACATCTATCAAATAGGAGATTAAGCATCACAAGAAAATTGATAAAATCCTTTACAACAACAAATTCTACAATTTCATGGCTAAATATTCTATCAATAGTGCTTTCATCGCCATTGAACAATATGACTAGGATTAACTATTCTATTCTTCCATCATCATTCTTCCTTCTCTTGGAGCATTAGATCAAGTCATAAAATCAAATATATCCTTTTAGGTTGAAAGACCTTAATCAAAGTATTACAAACCCTCATCCTCAAACAAACACAACATTGCTTGTAGACCATCAGTCTGTCTCAAGTGATTTAAATCCCTTAGTGATGTCCCATTTTTCTTGAGATCACAAGTCCATCTTCAAGTAGAACAGGTGTTACTTTAAATCCTTTTGTGTTTGTATCATCATAAGGTTTTTTCATGCTTAGGTTTTGTTCCAAAAACCTTTAAATCAATCAATCAATCCTCAATCCAATCTTTAATCAAATATAAATCAATCAATCCAATGCAATCTAATCAAATCCAGAATCAAGATCTTTGCTCCATTTCATTTCTTACACCTTCTTGTCTTCCATTCTTCTAAATCCACCGTTGTATGGTAGTCACTTGATTCCAAGCTAGAAACATGAGGCGAGCAACATTCAACACTATTAACCTTGAGGAGAATCCTTTTGCCACTCAATATTTTCAAGGAACTGGAGTACAAGCTGAGGAAGTTCTCGAAGAAACTAAACTAGTGGACCAAGAAGAAATACCCACCCAAGTGATGGACTTCCTTAGTGATCCATACAACTTAGAAATGGTCAAGAAATCCATTATGCATAGTAGTGTTGAAATATTCTTGAATCTTGTTAATAATGGTGTCACAGTGCCTGGTGACTTTGATGAAACACTCCTTACTCAAAATGTCACCAAATCCACCGCTGCCACTACTACAGCCATGGCTTCCACTCCAATGATACATCATCATGTGACACTGGTAAAGGATCTATTAGCAAACCTTCCACATTAGTACCTATAGCAGTGCCTATGTCAACAACCGCATCAATACCTCAATTAACACTAGAACAAATTAAACAAATCCTAAGAAATTTTCCAAACAATACTACACATAACAACACTCAAATGATGATGACTCAAGGAGCAAGCACTAATTTCAACAACATAGATCAGATTTCCATTCCTTTGCCTACATCTCTATTTCAAACAACGGGAATGAAAACATCTACAACCAATACATCTTGAGCCTATCGATATATACCATCGCCTACTATTGGTATGACCTGTATAGGGTTTTTAGCTAAACAATTTGGAGGAGTTGGAGGTTATGTACCACCGTTTGTTCCCTGAAATACTCTAGATTTCACCCAAAAATTCAATGAGCTTAAAAGCATTGTACAAGACTTACAAAATGGGGGCAAGAAGGAGTTTTCTTTTGAAGAAATTTGTCCCTATCCATTTGATAAGTCTATCACAATTCAACCATTCCCACCAAACTTTGAGATGCCCAATTTTGAGA
The DNA here is from genome assembly GCA_018584345.1 of Thuja plicata. NCBI lineage: Eukaryota > Viridiplantae > Streptophyta > Pinopsida > Cupressales > Cupressaceae > Thuja > Thuja plicata. Next base: position 1,345,274 of record MU224609.1, on the reverse strand, counting down.
AATACAAAGGTGAAACATGTCCTCTACAACATCTCAAAGAGTTGTACATTGCATGTTAAGAAGTTGCCTATAATGAGAATTACTTAAAAAGACTCTTCACTAGGAGTCTTGGAGGTGCTACTTTAGAATGGTTCATAACCCTCCCTTATCGGTCAATCTCTTCTTTCTCTGATCTTGCAGAGAATTTTGTTGGACAATATTCGTATAACATTGAGCATCAAGCAACACTCAGAAATTTGTGCAATACTAAACAAAATAATGGAGAAACCTTTGCTAGTTTCTTACAACAATGGAGACATATTACAAATTACATGCCGTGGAAAATAGCTAATATTCACTTAATTGACATCTTCACAAAGAATTTAATCTCTGAGATGTCTTTCAAAATAAAAATGGCTTCATGTGACACCTTTGAATCCCTTGTCAAGAAGGGAAAAGACATTGAAGATGGCCTTTTGCAAAGAGGTAGCATCAAACATTATACTCCCTCCAACAATGATAAACCAAAATTTTAGAGTAAAAATAGAGTTGTCAATGATGGAGTGACTGATGCCAAGCATGTTCAAAATGTTCAAGCATCCAACAATAACAATAAAAAAAATCACAATAACAATCAGAATCAAAATCAAAATCGCAACAACAATCAAAATTAGAATCAGAATTAGAATAATCAGAATCAGAACAACAATCAGAATCAAAATCAGAACAACAATCAACAAATATGTAATCAATCATTCCTATTTCCTTGCAACAATTACAACAACAATAACAACAACAACAATAATAACAACAATCGACAATGGTGACAATTCACCTCTTTGGCAGAACCTCTAGATGTGATCTTTAAACAACTTGCGAATCAAGGAATGATAGTCTATCCAAATACTCAACCATTCGATGAGAACCAACCTAAACCTATTTGGAATAGAGATAATGAATATTGTGATTATCATCGCATCAAGGGGCATGATACTAAGAAATTCATGAAGCTTTGGCACTTTGTGCAAGATCTCATTAAGGACGGGAAAATTGAATTTGAAGGTCAGAATGCATCCTCATCTAATGCGAAACTCAAAGTCTACAATCAGCCCTTCCCACCTCACAATCAAAACAATTCATAACACGTGATCCCATATGACTATTATACCAATACTATCATAGGCCATGATAGAACATGTGGGAGTTTAAGTGAAAATGATATTTTTGGGTTTGACTATCTTTGTGGCCGCATTAAAAAAATTGACACGCATGTTAATACCATAATCCTCAAAGCTTCTGATTGTAATGCTACCACATGTAGACCTAGAGTCACTATCCAAGCTACTGATAAACCCTCTACATCTGCAAATCCACCAGCTGCACCATCTATCGCTTCTCAGCCTGCCTCACGCTATGACCTTTTGGATCAGTTAGGGAAGACGGTTGCACATATATCCATTCTAGAGCTCTTGACAACCTTGCCAATTCACAGAGAAATCCTTGATAAAGCTCTAAATGAATCATGTGTCCCTGAGAACATCAATGTTGTGCAATAGGAAGCTATGATAAGGAACTTAGCCACACAAGAACATCTTGTCTTCACTGATAAGGACTTTTGTGGTCCTAACCTACATCATAATAAATCCCTCCATATAGAAGGCAAAATCTAATCCACAAGAATAAAATGAATCCTTATAGATGGTGATCAGGCTTGAGTTTGTGCACATTGAAAATGATTCATAATATCATTCTTTCTAAGGACCTCATTGATGCAAACAAATGAATCACAACAAAAGCCTATGATGATTGAGAATGAGAAAGCAAGGGTCTAATCACACTTCCCTTACAAGTGGGCCCAGCCTTGATTGAAACTATTTTCCATGTGCTAGATCTAGATCTACCTTATAATATCTTGCTAGGATGACCATGGATACACGCTATCAAAGGTGTACCCTCTACTTATCATCAATGTCTAAATTTCCCAGGTCACAGGAGAGAAATCACAATCCCTGTAGATCCTGAGCACTTTCAATACTGCAAAAGGTTGGAAGGAAAACAATCTAACTATTGTCCATTGAATGAGTTTGGCCGATATTCTAATCAAGAAACCCCTGTTTCAAACACTCCACTAGTTCTAGAAAAGACATTAGAAACACTAGCTGAGCAATCCAAAGGAAAGGAAAATGTTACTGAAGACAAGGTTATGTAAGACAAACCCTCCTCATCTGAAGCAAAGGCCACTTTTATAGATCAAGGTATGGGAGAGTATAAATTTGAAAGTGCTCTATGTATTGGGAAACTCCCTTTGTCTCCAAAGTCTTATGGAAGACCATCGTCATTACCCCGTCTAAAGACAAAGTGCTTATGCTCTACAAATCCATTATTTTTGAACATTGGGGGTCCCTATCAGATGAACATATGGAATACAATGTCCTTGATTGGCTCTATAGTGATGAAGAAGAATGACCTGTAATTTTCCCCAAAGGAAAGTATCCTAAGGTTACTCCCATTGTCAAAAGCATGGGATATCATGGTATTGGCCTTGGAGCTAATGAAATAGGTAAGAAGAAGATCATAACAACCAATGGCTATCCTAAAGGACACGGATTGGGTTCCGTAGAGACCAAGACTAACTTTGCTAAGGATTATTGTCTAGTTGCCTCAGATTCAGACACTGAGGAAGAGTTCTTCAAAATTCCTTTCCACTATGTTGAATATGATCTAAATGAAAAACACCATGTCTTCACTATCACCCAAGCTGACCTTTCATCCCCTCGCCTACCCCTCAAAAACCCTAAATTAATTGATTGGGATCAGCAAGACTCACCACTAGCTTTGGACGTTTGTGATTTGGATGAGGCAATTTTAGCCCTCTTTGGACTTAAGAATCTCCAAGATTACAAATATCTTATTCACTACAATGAACAAGCCTACTTCGGTTGCCAATTCAACTCTCTCAGTTGCAAAAATGAAAAAGAAAACAAAAATAAAAAAAATTAAAATACATCCTCTAGTGAAAACCTCTCGCAGGCACCTTTGGATGAAGAAAAAGATAAAATAAAGGATGCTCCCTCTAGTAAAAACCAATCTGAGGCACTAGAGGAGGGAGAGGCTGACTTTTCATTTATATCTTTAGAACTAGAAGTGTCCTCTATGATCATCAAAGATACTATTCGAATCAACCTAGGCATAGAAGCAGATCCACACATCACCTACATTGTAGTTTCTCTTAGTGATCAGGAAAAGAAATACATGACAACATTTCTACATAAACATAAAATAAAATTTTCCTAGACTTACAAATACATGCCCAGGCTAGATATAGATCTTGTTATGCATCATCTTGTTGTAGATCCAAGTGTAAAACATGTTAAGAAGAAACTTTACAAGATGCATCCGCAAGTCGCATTAGTAGTCAAAGTAGAGCTTCAAAAAAAGCTGGATGTTGAAGTCATCAGACCAATTGATTATACTAAATGGATTTCCAATATTTTACCAGTAGGAAAACTTGTTGGGGGTATTTGCATCTGCACAGATTTCAGAGATCTAAACCTTGCATGTCCCAAAGATGGTTTTCCACTCCCAAATATTGACATTATAGTGGATTTGACTACCGGACATGAAATTTTGTCGCTTATGGATGGCTTCTTAGGTTACAATCAGATCAAGATAGCACTAGAAGACCAACACAAAACCACATTCATATTTCCTTGGGGCACCTTCTGTTATTAGGTGATTTCCTATGGCCTTAAAAATGCCAGAGCTACTTATCAATGAGAAATGACTACCATCGTTCATGACCTTTTATATGTCATCATGGAAGATTGTGTGGATGATCTTTTAGTCAAACCTAAAACAAGGGAATCACATATTCCTATTCTTACTACCATTTTTGAGCAATTGGGGAAGTATAAGCTTAGGTTGAATCCTAAGAAGTGTGTCTTTGGAGTACAATCTGGTAAGTTGTTGGGATACATTGTGTCACGGTGTGGAATATAAGTTGATCCAAAGAAAGTGAAAGTGATCCTAGAGATGCCACCACCCAAAAATTTAAAGCAATTACATAGTTTACAAGGAAAACTACAATCAATCAAAAGACTCATGTCACAGCTGGCAGATAAAGTGCATCCATTCTCTCATCTCCTACGTAAAAATATCAAGTTTTAGTGGGATTGTTTATGTCAAAATGCATTTGAGAAGCTGAAAGGTTATTTGGCTAATCCACCTATGTTGGTACCACTTGTTGCTGGCCATCCTTTGATTTTGTACATATCTACTACACAGGTTGTGTTCGGACCCCTCCTGGCACAATTAGATGATACCGGCAAAGAGTGAGCAATTTACTATCTCAGTAGGACCCTTATTGGCTATGAGTTAAATTATTCCCTAATTGAGAAGGCATGTTTGGCTATTGTTTTCTATACATAGAAACTATGAAATTATATTCTTAATCATAAGATTCATCTTGTTGCCAAAATTGGCCCCCTCAAATATCTCCTGGCATGTGTTGCTCTTACTGGTCGTACAATGAAATGGGTCATGATCCTTAGTGAGTTCAAAATTGTTTATGTGGATTGCAAAGCTATCAAATGACAAGTAATTGCAGATCAGTTAGCTGAAGCACCTGTTGATGGTCAACATCCTTTGATCACAGATTTTCCAGATGAATCAGTCCTTAATCTTTCCCTGAGTAAACCATGGAAGCTTTATTTTGATGGATCCTTCACCTATAAAGGAACGAGGGTAGGAATCTTGTTTGTTACACCAAAAGGGAATCTCATCCCTAAATCTTATAAATTATAGTTTCCTTGTACCAACAACATTGCATAATATAAATCCCTTGTACTTGGACTCTGGTAGGCCATAAAATGGAAGATTCTCACTTTATTGGTGCTTGGTGATTCACAATTGGTTATCAAACAAGTTATGGATGAATATCAAATAAAGGATGACAAGTTGCTTCCCTACCGCCCTACAGTTGAAGATCTCAAAATGCATTTCACTGAGCTAATCTTCCAATAGATCCCTCACATGAACAACAAAGTAGTAGAAACCATGGAAACAAGTGGGTCCTTGATCACTATGCCAGAACACAATGCACGGTGTGAGTTTCTTGTTGAGAATCTCACAGTCCCTTCCTCTGACAAACTGAATTCTAAAATGGTGTGTGAAATTTCTGATCCCAATTCCCCATGGTACCAAGAAGTATATTCCTACCTTCACGATGGACATACCCCACTTAATTTAACCCCCAACCAACATAAAACTTTCATGCACCACACTTCTCGATACACAATCCTTGTTGATACCCTTTTCCGAAAGCATTTTGATGGAACTCTTTTAAGGTGTCTAAATTCTGATGAACCACAAATGTCCTTGGAGGAGGTACATAAAGGAATCTATAGGGCTCACTCTAGTGGACTTACTTTGGCCAAGAAGTTGTTACGCACTGGATATTTCTAGCCTACTATGGAATAAAATGCCTATAACTATGTGAAGAAGTGTGTGCCTTGTCAGTAGCACGACAATTTGATACATGCTCCCTCCCAATCCCTTCAGCCCACCATCACCCCTTGGACTTTTTCACACTGGGGTCTCAACTTCATTGGCCAGATTTTCCCTAATTCCTCTAATGGCCATAAATACATCCTGGCTACTATTGAGTATTTTACCAAGTGGGTCAAAGTTGTTCCTCTCACCTACACTACTAGAAAATAGATTTCGAAGTTCATTTTGAACTATCTTATTTGTTGCTATGGCATTCCTCAGGACATTATTATTGATAATGGAGGACCTTTCAAGAAAAAGGATGTCACAGAGCTATATAGAAAATTCATCATTACCCACTATACCTCTTCCAAGTACTTTTCACAAAGCAACAGTCAAGCCAAGGCTACAATTAAAACCATCCTTAGAATCCTTAAGAAAATAGTCGATGAAGCTAGCCACGATTTGCACCTTCGCCTCAACCCTGCCCTTTGGGCTTACTGCACCTCCATTTGAACCCCCATGGGAGCCACTCCCTTTTCCCTTGTTTATTTTACTAAGGCTATTCTACCCATCAAAATTGAACTCCCTTCCCTCAGAATTTCTCTCAAGAATATGTTGTCCAAAGAAGAATATAGAGTTGCCCGCTTGCAAGAGTTGGAACTCCTTGATGAGAGACACCTCAATGCCCTAGACTACCTCTACATGTATAAAAATCACCTTCACCTTTAGTTAAACAAAAGGATCAAGCCTCATCAGTTTGAGGTTGGTGATCTTGTCCTGCAGCACAATATGAAGAGCCTCCAGAACCATGAAAAGAAAGGGAAGTTTGAGCCTAATTGGTTGGGTCCCTTCATCATTATAGTAAAGTATGGCTCTCATGCTTATTAGATTGCATCACCAGAGGGAGATCCACTCCCTAAACCTATAAATATTGTACATCTCAAGTGCTTCTATGCTTGATCCATCAACAGTCCATTGTATAGTAGAAATTTTTCAAAAAAACCCCAAAAAATAAAAAAAGAAGAAAATCCAAAAATATTCAAAAAGCAAGCAAAATCAAAAAAATCAAAAAATCAAAAGGCATAAAAAATACAAAATCTTGAAAAATAATATCAAAAAAGAAAAAGATAAATAAATCCGTCCATCTGTGAAAACCACTTCGGTGGCACAATGGATAAGTATCATGGTGAAAACCTGTTTCAGGCGCCATGAGTAGTTAGATCCACCATCTATTTCCACTTTTTTTTCCAAGCATCCTACATCACCTTCCATAATAAAAGTCACTACCCATATTTGTGTAGGTAGTTCCTTGACCATTTTCCACCTCTGTAATAAAAATTCCCGCATGACAGAGCTTAACATATCAACACTGAGATTTGTTCTAGACACAGTGATCACAAACGTTTCCAAAAAATCAGCAGATAGATTGACTTTCCTAATGATCATTCTATTCACAAGAAATTGCCAGCGAATTCCCATTTTTATCAATCAATCTTTGGCCCATCAGGATGCATCCTTCTAGTGTCGGCTGTTCTACCAATCCTCACATCAAAATTGTTCATGGAAAGAACTTTTGGACTGAATGACCACTTGGTCAAGATGCCTTTTTTGTTGATTTTATCTTGTGTTTTATGATGTCCTTATCGCGACAGCCTCAATCTTTTATATCTTGGTTCATTATGGTGATTATATAGTGAAATATGTGTCATTTGTGGTATGATCTACTTGTCATAGTTTTTTAGTGCATTTATGTTTTGATATTTAGTTATGACTATGTATGCCTCACTGGGGGCAGGATTCATGCATCTCAAATCCCTCAAAAGATCTAGATGTACTACGTCTCCTCATGAGTAACATTTCATAGATCTCATCATACCTAATATTTGACATTCTTGTTCCTAACAACCTATTTTTCTAGAGTTTAGTCCACGCAGAGGAACCATGTCACTTGTGTTTTCTAGCACATGGTGCATAACTCCTTTTGCAATATCAAATAGGGTGTGCTCTCCAACATTAACTCGGTATCAATACCACTATCATCATGTAGTTAGTATTTGCATTTTAGTTAGGTCATATTGCACTTTGATTTTTATCTTGGAAAAGGTTTCTATTTATTCCCCCTATCCAGTCACCTAAGTGATTTTATTAGACTTATTTGATACACACACAAAAATAGTGTCCTCATGTGTCTCATATTGCATTCATTCATTAGGTTACTTTTATTCATTAAGTTCCTTCATTAATCATTAATCATTATAGTTGTATTTTTACTTCATTCATTAATTATTACTCATTAAGGTTGCATTTAGTTCCATTACATATTTTAGTTACATTGTTACTACTTTCCATATGCATTCATCACATTATAGTTGCATATAGTTACATTTCATTTATTATCCATTCATTATTTAGTTGCATTATTAAGTCCTTAACATTGTTTTAGGATTCATTTCACAAATCATATATGCATTTACATTTATCATCACATTACATCAATACATGTCAAAATATATCCATCTATGAACATTAATACATCACATCTAACATCTATATATCTCTGCATCTCATCCCTGCATCACAAATACATCAACATAATCATATACATTCATCTCATCCTGCATAAACATCACATCATATAGCATCATAAATCAAGTCCATAAGGTCCAAATAGTCCATAAAGTCCATGTATATATATCAAACTATCATACATAATGTGTCGCATAAATCATACAAAAATGTGCATCAAAACTGGTCTGAGACAAATCATGGTGGTGGCCACGATGGTCCTGCACCACTGCCTAGGTGTAGTGGTAACCCCACTAATCCCTGTAAGCCTTGTCTTGTGCTCTTTGTCTATGCTCTCTCTGAGTGAGCAGGTTGTTGTGCCTCCTCTATCATTGCACCGTAGTAGAGACCCATATAATATGCAGCCTCTTGTCCCCTCCGACCAGCCTCTCTTTGTGCCACCATAGCATCTGCCATCATCTGTCCCACACCTACAACCCTACCTTCTAGATGAGCTATATATCAATCTTCTCTATAATCCTTTGCACGTCTCCATGCCAGGTCTTGCTCTGCTGTCAGAGCTACTATCTGTGCTAACATAGCTACTAGCTCCTCTACGTCCCCATACTCCTCAATAATGGAAAACTCGCCACTATCAACCCAAGCTTGTAATATATCTAGTGCTCTCTATGCACTATCCCCCAAGTGGTCTTTGCTGCTAGCTTCCCATGTACCATGGATAGCTCTATTTGTAAGCTACTAGATGTAGCTTGTGTTGTAGCCAGTAATCCCTATAGCCTCTAGATCTCTGCTTGTGCACTCACCTCAGTCGCCTGAGATGTCGCAAAAAATCCCTGTACCCTACCTAGCTTAGTCTAAAGACTATCCCTCTTAGCTACTACTATGTCATATACCTCCTGGAATATGTGTCCAGTTGGTGGTCCCCGTCCCTGTGGCCCCTGTGACCTCTGTCCTTGTGGCTGATCACGTGGTCCCTGCAGCTCTTGATTCTATCCCTGGTCCTATACTTATGGACCTGGGACTATGGGAGGCTGCCTCCCTGGTGGTAGCTCCACCTGTCCTCTCTGTCTCTGTGCTGCCACCCTGGGATGGACTCTCCTCCCCCCATCCCCTCCATCCTCATCATCACCGTCATCATCCTATGCCTCTCCATCTCCCCCCTCTCTAGGCTACTCATCATCCTATACTATCCCTAGCACTATCAACCTGATAGGTCTATGTATGGCCCACCAATGAGCGTATGTTGGGACTACACTTGTTTCCTATAGAGACTCTTATGCCCTGATCCATGGGACCTCTATCATCCCCATAAACAATGCTTGTGCTATGCAGGGATTTACCCCCATCCCCCTGATACTACCCATCTCTCAGGTCACCAGTGGATGTGGGAACCCATCTTGAACTACCTCCTAAACATGTCCCATCCATCTTTGTAACCTAGACGACATATATCTGGAGATCATGTATGTTGTCCTCCCGATCAACCAGTAGTCGATATGAGCAAATCTCATATAATATGAGTCATAAAACTTGTCCTCTATGTACCAGTCCTATTGTGGGATCTCATGACCCCAGGTCTCACACCCTGCGTATGGTGCCCAATGTATCTCCCCCATCTCATCTAGCCTCTACCACTAGTAACCTACTAAATCTATGGCCTCATATCTAATAGGTGGCCTATATCTGCATACGAACGACTCATAAGCTACTCTAGTTTTTTGATGCCTAATCAGTCATATGACCGCAATGTGCTCCCATGCCTATACAAGAAGCAGCATGCATCCTAGACCTAGTGCCCTACCCTTACGGTAGGCACACATGTGTAGATCGTAATAAAGCTACCCAAGAATGTTGTATCCCCAACAGTACTAGTCTCCATCTTCCACCATGCTGCTAACAACCCACGCCCAGCCCATAGGAAATCCCTTGCATGCATGATCAGTAATCAACTGACCTCCAATCAAACCGGCCAAGTATAAGGCCACCCACCGTAACCATGGCTCCATCGCCATCTCTCTGACCTAGGACATCCACTGCCATGTAGTAGGAAGATCTACATAACTTCACCTGAATGCCATCTCCATGTATGGCTCTAAACCCTCGAAGCAGTACATGGGTATCAACCCTCGAATAGGCACTCTGTAAATCATCCACACATCTTGAAGGGTGATAGTAGCTTCCCCCATTGGGAAGTGAAAGATCAAAGTGGTATTGTGCCACCTCTTGATTAGATCAGACATAAGTGCATTATGCACTCTCAGATGTGGCCAATGTTGTACATGCTCCAGCTCGCATAGTGTGACAATCCCCCACTCCGCTGCCGTCAGCTACTGCTCTAGCTCCATAGTCGCTAGGTAGCACTCCCTTGCCTAGAAGGTGATGGTATCCTCCTGCATGAAGCAAGCTCATGTTAGACATCAGATAGCTTTTTGGGGCAACAAAAAATGTCCTAGGCCCATCTGAGACATCAAAAAATGCTCCCAAACCCTTGTCTTTTCTCTTCTTCCTCTTTTTTCATCTATTTTCAGGTCAATCCACACATATGGTAGTTGACCATCACAGACGACGGACTTTGATAGTTACAAATCTATAGAGCCAGTGGATCTTCGCAAATGCTAGTCTATGGAGATGATGATTTATGGCACTGGCTCTTTGCCTCACAAACGATGGAGTTTGAACTTTGCCATCTCCACTGTGCAGTTTCCTCTTTCCCCTGCCCTCGCAGACAGAGATCGAGCGATCTCCATCTGCGTAGATGTCGATCCCTGATCAGTCATCTACAAGGATGGTGATTTATTGATCATCATCTGCGTAGATAGTGGTCAGGCGACCACCGTCTGTGCTGCGCGCCAACTTTTGGACGCATTTATGACACCTAAATCATCTAAAACAACATTAAATGCATAATAGACTAGGAGGTGGTCAACTAATCACCAGTGGTACTACATCTGTTGGTCATTGGTACACCTGAATGCACTCTCCAAGTTGTGCTCGCTCTCACTCTACTGCCATCGCTCTCCTCTTCTTCTCTCTTTTTGCTCTTTGTGAGTGAAAATGACTTGTCTATAGGCCCCAATGGACTATTTATAGCCCCTTGGGACCCATTTCTTCCATCCTTCTCCCATTCTTCATTCTGGTCCCTGTTTACCCTCCATTTTTCTTGGACACGCCATGCAATTGGTCTTGTTTCCCTGTTCTCCTGCCTTTTTTGAGAAAATTTTATTAATTTTTTTTTTATTTTTCCTATTATTTTCTCGAGGGGGCACCCTCTGCTCTCACTGCCGTAGGATTTTCTGACCTCTCTAGGGCATCTTATTTTCCTTTTTTTGACGCGATACCACTTTCGACGCCGCATCAAAGAGGGGCAAAATATAGACATCTAAAATCATCCTTATATTAATTTAATTAATATTCCTTTAACATTATAATTGATTTTAATTAATTAATTATATTTGTTATGGTCTTCTATTTTATTTAATTAAATTTATTTAATTAAATGTAATTCACTTTTCTTAGTATTTAAATTTTATTTAAATATATTTCCCTTCATAAGTTCCCTTTAAATAAATTTTTAATTTATTTATTCCTCCACATGACTTAAATTCTACTAAACCAAATTAATCTAAATTTTAAATTTAGATTAAGCTAATTTGAACCTAGATCCT
>MU224609.1:1319088-1333564 GCA_018584345.1 Thuja plicata | reverse complement strand
TTAAGCTAATTTGAACCTAGATCCTACCCTACCTCACATCACTCTCACCAAATAGACCTACTCACTAATTAACTAAGGTTAATTAGGCTAATTTCTTGATTCCTACAACAATTAGTCCTAATTATTTTGTCACACGTGTGAGAAAATTTCCAAAAATCACCTTTTCCAAATAATCCTAATTTGGTGCCAACAAAGTATCTTACAACCTTCATGACACTCTCTTACACTTTCTAAAGTGTTTTATTGGACAAAAACCTTTACACCTCTTACAAGATCCTTCACATGTGTACTTTAAGTACACTTTGACCCATCACATCCAAAGTTAGTCACACATGTGTGAAAAAAATGGGCCTCTTGCATGGCTTATGTGTCCCTCATGTGGCACCTATGTGGATGCCACATGAGCTCCACCTCATCCAAGCCCTCTCTCTCCTTCAAAAAATCTATAAATAGAGGCCATTGTCAAGAGAAAATCATCTCCCTTTTATGCATTGTTATCATGCTAGTTTCGTTCTAGATAAATTTAGTATTTTCATAACAATTTTAGGTCTTAGTTCATGCGTATTTCATTTGAATCTAAATATCACATCTTAGGTCATAATGGAATGAATCTTAGCTTAGATCTTGCATATCATCCTAGGTAAGTCATTGAATCATCATCTTAGATTAATGCTTGCATCTTCATCAATGGTGAAAGCTTGAGACAAGTTTCTTATACTTGTTCTTGAGTTATTAGCTCATCTTTTTCATTTCATATCAAGTGGGATTAGTATATTGTGTTGGGAGAGCACACCCACAAACTTCTGTAAGAGAAAATCAACAAGGCATTGGGTGCCCTTGTTCAACTCATCAGAGGCTATGATGGAGTTTCTTGTTTTTGTAGTATGCTTTACACATGTTAGTGTAGCTTATTGATTATATATCTCTAATGTTTGCATGTCTGATCATGCTCCCAATAGGTTAGATTCTAGCATATACAACAGGTAGACCTCCTGATTTTCTGTATTTTCCAATAATTGAAAAATGAATATCAATTCTTCTTCAATATTTTTTTAAAAATAATAGACATAAACTTCATCCATTTTTACACATTTCATCAGTTTACACCATCTTAAAATCCCAAATAGAAATGTCACTTTAATCCCGTTGAAGTTGAACATTTTTGGTGTTGTTAACATTTTACTTTATAAAAGTGTGACACGGGTTTGTACTTTTACCCACAAAACACCCTAAAACCAAAACCGAAAATTCAATCCAAGGTAAAAATGAACACTCTCCAAGAGCTCAAGGCTATAACCCTAAATTGGACAATAGTAATCTATTCTCGTATTTCAGGAAGATAATGATAGTTGAAAATGGTTGATGTTGAACACATCTAAATGTTGAGGGAGGGGGTGAATCAACATAAACTAAAACTTATTTATTTACTAAAATTTAAACTATTAATTTATCTTGGAAAAATTAATCAATATAAACGAATCAAAATACATAGGAATACCATGTTTTTAACATTTAAAACCCAAGGAGGAAAAAAATGTAGTGAATATTAACTAATAATATATGAAATAAATATTAAAAAAAAAAAATTTAGGCTCATTGCTATAGAAGCATGCTATTACCTAAATTTGTAGGTTATGGTGCATTTCCCTAAGCCAATAGACAATGTAATTGTATGCTGAAAAGAACTTCTTTAGGGAAAGATACAAAGAGATTACAATAGAACAATATGGAATAAACTTCTCTAAAAGAAACATCCAACTGAAGCTAATGATGCATTCCTCTTTGAAGCATAAATAAGTTGTTACACTAATTTCTCACACTTCATTGTTCTCTAATTTCTTACTACCTTGTTTTCAAAAAGACCTCATTGCAGTTCTCACATCAACAACAAATTTCACAAATGTATTTTCTTTCCTTATACATCCTTTATAATATCCCAAAACATTAATTAAGTTGGCCCAAATAGGACCCAGAAAATGAAGCTTGTGACCTAGATTAGGTCAGCCTAAAATTATATAATTCCATCACCATACTAGGTTGTCGATCAACCTATCTATTAACTAATTGTTAAATGTATCATAACACTCCCTTCAAGGTAATCAAATAGGCTGAGATCAATCTCAATCGAAGGAACATAACTATTTGGCTCAAAATAGTACTACTATTAAGAATAACCTTCCTACCATTGGAAATATACCAAAAAAATTATACAGACCAAAGTGATTACACTAGAAACCATCTACAACTTTTATTCAATGTATCCTAAAGAAACCAAACTTCAAGTGTAAGTGAAAAAGAATATAATCATAGAATTGGTAGCCATTGTGTAGACTAGATATATTTTTTCACATCAACCCAACATATATCATGAACCAAAACACCAACAACCTATAAACTAATGTTTTTGATCTACTACACTATCCTAAGAATATTTTAACTACTAAAAATCCTTATCTTTTCTCACAATATAATGTGGAGCATTATATGAAGCCTACTAAGATGTTATACTTTGGCTAACTGTGAACGATAATTATAACTCTTACAACATTATTTGTATAAGTGATTAAATATTGGAAATTGGTAGAATGGTGTCTAAAATAATCCTCAACTTGATTCTAGAACTTAATATCTACAAAATGTATGGTGGATGAATGCAAATTAAATATCAACACATAGGAACAAGGAATCAAACTATTTTGTACTTGGATAAATTTCCTCAGACACCCATTCAAACTATTGAACTTAGACATCAAGATATTGATACAAAGAAAATGTATACTTAGACCAAGACACAAGCACCACATAGACATGTCAACAATAAAAAGGGCCATTACATACCATTTTTTCCATTCATACAGAAAAAAATACCATCAAGTGATTCTATGGACTATCTTCTTCATCTTTGATCATTGGTACAAGTGCTCTCAAATATATTCAACACAAGCATGCATCATGAAATACATAAATTAACTTATAAGATAATCCATTTATCCCTTACCAATGACATATATTTTCATATATCAAGTTAACATCAATGAAAACATATATGGCCAATAGTTGACACCTTTGTCACTGATGGTAATACCATGTCTATATTTGAAAAATCACCCCTCTCTCTGGTATCTCTTTTGAATATTCAATCTATCCCCCTTTGAAATCAAGAATAAAGGGAAAATATATATTTGACCAAAAATAATATCATGCATACTCCTCTATCAAGGTTTATCAACTTAAAGAGATCCCCTTTAAATGAACATCCCTCATCAAAACTGACACTATTTGAAAAATTATACATCAAGAATTCAAAAACAAAGACTTATATTATATAATATTTCTTTGAAGGTATATGATCTTATATTTTATCTTAATCTCTGTGAGGATTTTATCCCATGTATCCATTATGGAGGAGAGACTCTAGTTATAACACTCAAACTGAAGATATAATTTTTTAGCAAAATCAATGTTAAACAGATCTTTCATTTTCTATTATGCTTTCTCTACTTCCTCAAAAATTTTGGAAAACAATGTCAACCTTGAATCTATTGTTTCCCTCAACATACAAAATTTAATTTTAATTTGATTCTTTTTATCTTGTACCAATGATAATTACAGATGCATTTTTTCTATTTTTGTTCTAATAGAAGAATAATAATCCTTGCCCAAATCATCTGAACTAGCCATATGAAAGATTTGTGACTCAGTTCAGTCAATCTGTATCTTTATACTTCTATAGTCTATCCATCTTAGAAAAATTGGTACAATCTAGAAACATCATTAATAATCTTCTTAAAAGTCTTTATATTCATCTTCAAAATATTGTGCACATGAGGACAACTGTCAAAGACTACAGCAACACTTTTCTGATTCAATTTCCTCAAAGCTTCCTCTTATGCTTTCTTTTCAAATTTAGATGTATGGTATTTGAAACAACATAAACAATTGTTTTTATGTTCAAGAGATAATGATATATCAATATCTTCCTTTGGTAAACCTTTATGAATAGTTTTTACAACTTCCTCAATGAGGCTTTCCTTCTACTCATGTTCATGCATAATATATTTTTTAGAAGATAAATTTAGCACATCACTTAGCTAATAGATAAATATATCCCTCATGGTTTGGTGTCTACAAAAATTATTGTGATATCACAGACTCAAACTATATCTGAAGACCAAGTAGGCATTTGAAAGAATCAAAAGATTCCTTATCCATGTTTGTGTTACTTGAAGAAGCTTCTTGCTGTGTATCGGTCTTTGTGCCATTTTCTTCTTTATTTTCCTCTCCTTTATCAAGCACCTTAGTGATCCTCTCTACCTTTTCTCCTTTTCCCTTTTTAGTAATGTTAATTTTAATACTCTCCTTTACATTTTCAAGATTTTTTGGAGAAATTTTCTTAGTACTCTACTCAATATTGTCCAAAGGAGGAATATTCTCCTCACCAGTTTCCTTCCTAGTAGATGTATTTATACTTGGTTTTTCTAGAGGAGGACTCTCCTTGTTTTTTTTTAAATTTATTCCACCAATGTCACCCATAGGACCATCAAAAGATAACGTTTTTATGTCATGTTCAGATGGGCTAGCAATATCTTCAACTATAAGTTTTGCCTCTATTTTCTTCAAGAATTTGTGTTTTCTTTCCTTAAGTTTCTATATCCATTCTCTTAATGTCATCTATGTCCTTCTCCATAAGGGCATTGTTCAAATAATGGAATGGTGTGTACTAAGAGGGGAGGGGTGAATCAGTACCCTTAAAACTTTTAGTCAATTAACCTTAATCCTTTAGTAATCAATTCTTTGCATTACCAACCATATGTGTTAATCTTTCTTTACGCATGTAATAACAATTCATAAACTTAATTTGCAAGTAAACATTCATAGAAACATTTGTTAGGATTGGATAATACTGAGAGGGGGGGTGAGTCAGTATTACTGTACTTAATTAAATTCTTCAACCAATTAAACATTAATCATAAGCTTGCAGAAATGAAAAGAACATAAGAAAATAATATAGAACTCATAACACCATTATTTGTTGTCGAGGAAACCCTAGCCAAGGGAAAACCCCGGTGGGGATGATATCCACAAGCATGCACTAAAGTATAGTGTCCATGTTAGGAGACCTAGCCCTATTAGGAGTTGAATATTACATAATATAATTCCTTGTTAAAGGAATTACAACCCTGTTAAAGGTTGACAACACCTTATTAGGGTCCAATTGAGCATACAACTCTACAACAAAAATTTGTTACAAAAATGTTCTCAGTAAAGAATAGTAACAATCATCTCTAATGCTTAGATAGTTCTTGTTTATAGCTCATCAATGATCTTTTTCATCCTCTACTCTGAAATTCACATATATATCATCTCACAAATCCATATCACACTCTTCACTTCCACAAAAAGATCTTACATATATATCTTTCTCTTTCACCAAGTCGGCTCTCAATGCAAATATTACATAGTCGACTTTCAATACAAAATAAATTTAATAAAGTAAATATAAAATGCATAGTCGACACTCTTGCATAGTCAAATTATAGGTTACCATCAACCATAATCCATCTCTGATTGTGAGGAGTCCACGTCATACTCCCTTAATCATATCTACTATCCAACTTCTCTGTATCACTATTTTGCTCCAGTCTGTCTATCTTCAATTCTCTCTAACTCACTATAAACATTACCAATCAAAATTTATCTTAGGTTGAGGTCACACATACCCCATACTGTCTTCCTCTAAGCTCACATGTCATAACTCATCGATCTCAATCTTTGATACCCAAAATACTTTTGTATCTCTGCTTCTATACTTAGTCAATTTTTGAGTTAGAAAAACTTAACTTTATAGGAATCGATCTGTAAACCAGATGTGTTGCTATAAATGAAAACCAAAAATTGAATCACTTTACCCAAAAATGATCACTTTCCAACAATCTCTCCCTTTGGCATTGATGGCAACAATTAACAAAAAAAATGACTAAGTGTTCCAACAAAACAAAACTGTCTCCTCTATTTTCTCTCCTTCCTTATTACTTCCTTCTTATCTCTTCTCCCATTCATTTTTTTTCTCTTCTCGCCTTTTGAAAACAATAAAAAAGGTGAATTAAAAATAATAGGATTAGTGCTTGCTCACCAGTTTCAGAATATCTTGAAAGGAATCTTCCAAGATCTTCACTTATGTACTCCATATTTTAAACAATATTTGACTAACATGAATTAGTCCATTCAATGCAAATGATACGGTCTCTTCTTCTTTCATTTATGTAGGCATAGAATTAGTCAATGACTCTATAAATTTCTCTAAGTTTGATAGATGTGCCTCAAGTATGGATAGCTTAGGAGTGATTAAACTCTTTAGTAAATTGAATCTTGTTAATACTTTCCCTTTCTTAATATCCAATACAATGAGTTTCACCAAAATTATTGTTACTTTCTTGTCTAACTCCTTTACAGATTGTGAAGAGGTTTCAAAACTGTCCATAATATTTTTCATAGTTTCCCTCTCCTTGACAATAATGTCTTCAACATTCTGAACATGCCTAATAGGATTCATATAGTAACTAAATAGTTTCCTTCCATATGCAATGCAACTCTTTGCATTTGTCAAACAAGTTTTCAAAATGCCTAAGTCCCATGCAATAGACTTGCAAACTTCAAAAATTTCTTCTCCGAATAGTTATTTCCTTCCTTCTCTTCTACAATCTTTATCAAATTCTTATAATATCCATGAAATTCATCAAGTGTTATCTTTAGATTTTCAATGTCATCTCTGTGCTAGAAAAAAATAGGTACTAGAAGCAATTTTTTCATAGTATCAATTGCCCTGGTAATTACTTTAGACTTTTTATCACCTTTCTATTTTGATCTTTCTTTGACTTTAGTTAGTGTAGTAAAAGATAATTTTACTAGCTCATCTTCATCCATGTAGTCAACATTAACCTCTGTTGTTTTGTCTTTTCTTGCCAACAATGAGATGGAGGATGTGTTTACCTCTTTCTATTCATCCTATGTCTATTCTTCTACTTCTTTCTACTCATCCTTCTGATCTTCTTCCTCTATCTTATCTTCTTCCTCTTTCTACTCTACTTCATCTGCAATAGTGTTGTCCACATTCCCTACAAATGGGTCATTTTCATCATGTGATGTATCAAGTGTCACAGGCATAGTAGAAACATAAAAATCTAGTTGTGAATCAGCTTCACTCTTCTCAGTATTTTCCTTAGTTGTCTTTGAACTTTCTCCCATTCCTAAAGGTGTAGGCAAAGTGGTTTTAGGAGGTGGATTCTTAATAAGAGTAGTGTTCATAAATATTTTCTCAAGTGCCTTCTGAGTTTCCTCAATGACTTCATCATGTTTTCTTGCCATGATTTTTTGTAATCCTACCTTATTCCTCAACAAAGGTTTCAATTCCTTGAATATCCTCTCTCTTTCTTGTAAAGATATCACATGAAACATGTCAATTTCTTGATTCTTTATTGTTTCGTCTTTCATTTGAGCTAATTGTTTCCTTGTCTCTAATCTCCCATACAGTTCTTCAGGTATGTTTCCCTCAATTTCCAATAGATTCAATTTTCTATTTTTTAGTCTCATCATACCTGTCATACTATTTGTCAATTGAAACTATCTTCCCTTGTTCTATAACTCTCTTCTCTATCATGTTCAAGTCGGGCTTCAATACTTGATTACTCTTCTCAGGTTTCTTCTCTACTCTCACTGTGCTTGGTTCCATAGATGATGTTTTCTTGCTAGATCTGGTGTTTACTCTAGGAGCAATGTTTTTAGTTTGTGATGTCTGTTGTGATGGAGGAGGTGGACTATCTACCATTAGTACTTTAGGAGTGGGAATATTCACAGTACTAGCACTTGCCAAACCAGAAGATCGCTCTGCCATTTTCTTTTTCACTTCTTTCAACTCTTCTTATGTCAATCTTGTCTTAACACCACATTCATGTATAATGTTATCAGTTTTTATTTTCCTTAAACCTCTATTTTGTTCCTCTCTTACCTTATCTAATTTCTCCTTATATGTACCCCATCTTTCTTTTGATGTATCAATCTCAGATGCAAGAATGTGTTCAACTTGCATGGTCAATACCTCTGAACTTACTTCATATCCCATTGGATAACACCATTTATTTCTAGGAGTGACTACCTCAAAGCATACACAATCAGTTTCAACCATGAAATAGATTGTATCCATGTAATTTTCAACAATGTCTTCATGTAATCTATATCTAGTTTTCATTTGCCACTGAAGGATCTTAATCATACCAAACATTTCCCCATCAACCCATGTTCTGTTCTATCTTTTGTAGCTTTGTGAAATTTGAATACCAGTAGGTATTCCTTTTCTCCAACCACTATGGTGCATGCCTATAAATTTGTGTTCAATGTGTATAAACATATGCATCAATAGTGAGCCAAATCTAAAGGTCTTTGATCTATCTTTCTTTATCAATTTAACATTCTGCAGAAATTATTGTGCCAATACTTCACATAGGTTATATTTCACATTTTCTTTCACGATTCTCCAAGCCATCATAATGACTCCTCCAGATACTGAATTAGTTCTACTACTGTAGTAGAATTTTTAGCCAAGTATCATATAGATTAAGCTCACATCTTGCTAAAAGATGTCATTTACTGTCATCGCTCGCCTGTCCCATTTCAAGTGAGTTAGGGTTTTGACTTCTTTCTTCACATGTTTTTTTGCAATAGGAATGATGCTAGTATTTTCCATTCTAGTAATCTCATGAATTAAGTCACTACAGATCTTCACAAGCTATTCGCTTATCCAAATGAACTGATCATGTACTCTGCTCAAAAATATCTTGATCCATTCTATTTCGTCAAATTCATATATGTCTAGAATTTCCATTATGCTCAACTGATCAATGTGTTTGTATTCATCTCTCATAATTATTTTCTCAATCATATACTCCATCTCAGTGAAAATCTCATCAGTACCAAGTATATCATACTTACAATGAGTGTAATGTTGGAAAGTGACAATGCAAGCAATTAATATTTTGTCATTGATGTCAAACCTTAACTGGCAAGACTATTGTTATCTGTTTGAGTACCATATCTATTGATTGATGAAGAAGATTTAACAAGAATAACAAGTGAATGGTTGAGTTAAGGCAAATAAAAGGGTACTTGATCAGTTGGCACTCTGGAAAATTAATTAGTTGTTTATCTTTCAAAGATAGTTTTTCTGGCTGTTTTGCGCCAAGCAAAGTTATTTTTGCCGAGAAAGTTTGTTCAGTGCCGAGCACCAGTAAAATTGCCGAGTGGAAATAGTGATTGTCGAGTAGATCACAGATGTTGGCTGACTTTCAGTATTTGGATTAATGATGAGATTTGAGATCTCTGTCTGACTTAGTTAATTTTATTAGGATATGTAAAGTTAATTAAATATTGATCCATGTTATTTAATGTATGGATAACTGTAATTAATGCATGGATTCAAGATTTAATTAGAGGCTACTTTGGAGAAGTAAATGTAATGTAATGATGGAATGATCCATTGGATCTGACCTAACCTAAGATATATGATCTTGATTAAGCGAAAAAGATTTATCTAACCTAGACAGAGAGGTATATGATAATCTCAAGGGGTTATTCATTGAAGTGTGGATGTACGGATTGATGTACATGTGTGTATGCAAGAGGATTGCATAGTTGATTTACTGATTGGCATGACCTAGCAGAGAAGGTTGAACATAGAAGCAGAAAGTTGCATGTGTGATTGCTTGATGGATTTACAAGTAGATCAAAAGATTGAAATGACAATGTAGGCCACTCAGTAAGTTAGCATTAGAGCTATAATTGGATCTGAATTTGCAAAGTAATTTGCATGTATCAAATCACAACTGCTTATTACTTTCTAACCATTGTATATGTTAAAATCCTTTAACAAGGTTGACCTAACAGTCATTTGTATAAATCCTCTAAGCAAGGTGACATTTAGGTGGAATTTTCTAAGTCCTCTAACAAGGTCACTCCTGATAGGGTGATTAAATCCTTTAACCAAGTCACACCTAATAGTGTGTTATTGTAACCTTTAACAGGGTTGGCTCCTCACAGAGCTCATTTCAAAAGAGTGAAACTTGGTAGCATGTTACTGGTGGTTTTTCCCATAGTGGGTTTCCACATTAAATACTTGTGTCAACTTGTGTGAATGCTTATGGTTTATTTTACTATTATGTTTCTACAAGCTAATGACATTAAACAGTAAACTGCATGATTAAGTTGTTGACATATGATACTACTGCCGAGTATATCTGAATTGTTTAAAATACAAAAAAAATTATTTGGTACATCTAGACTTGAGGATAACTGATTCACCCCTCCCCTCTTAGTTATTCTAAATTAATTCTAACAATTGGTATCAAAGCTTTGGTCTCCTGAAAATAGTTTGAAGGTACTTGGAGCGAAAAGATCAAGATGTATAAAAAGGAGGTTTCGAAGCTGAACAAAGATAACTTCCCTACATGGCAGAGTTTGATGAAACTGCATCTAGCTGGTATTGGAGATCATGCTAAGTGACTTATTGAAAATTCCTATGTACCACCTACTAATCCTCTCACAGTTGCACAACTAAAAGAAAAGCAAGAGCACAATCAAGCAATGTTGGAGATTGCATCCTCATTGAGCTATTCAGAGTTTGATGATATAAAGAGCTGCATTAATGCAAACTAGATGTGGGATAAATTAGAAACTATCTATGGTGGAGACACAAATGTTCTGAGAGATAAATTAGAAATTCTAAGAGGTAATTTTGATGAAATGAAAATGCAAGAAGGTGAAAATGTTAATTAGTATTATGGTAGAGTAAAAGAAGGTGTAAATGCCATTAGAGGAGCTAATGGAACAATAGATGAGAACACTATTATGAGCAAGGTACTGAGAAATCTACTTCCTGTATATGTTATTAGAGTTTTTTCAATTCAATAACTGAGATGTAGTCCTAACAATAATCTAAATCTGGAAAATCTGATAGGAATACTTACTACATTTGAAATGTCAATTTATGATAACTACAATCCACAAGGTATTGATTCTACTTTTAGATCTCAGTTGGTCCTCAATAAATCTAAGAAAGGAAAGAAACATGTGAACAGTGATAGTGACACTACTGATGATGATCTTGAAGAAATCAAAGCACTTATGGCAAAAAGGATGTCCAGAGGAAAAGGAAAATACATAGGTAAACTTCCTATCATTTGTTTTTCATGCAATAAAATTGGTCATATAGCTGCTAGATGTCCTAATAAGAATGAAAAGGATGAAAGAAAGGACAACAAATAAAAGGAATACAAAGACAGAAAGGATGATCAAGACTTTAGGAAATATAAGGATTATAAAGACAAAGGTAAGAAATCATGTTATATTGCTAAAGAAACTTCTGATAATGATACAGACAATTCTGATGACAATGATATAGAATTTGTTTATGTTGCAATGAAAGAAGATTCCGATGATGATGAGAAAACTGCATTAATTTCTTATAAGAGTAAAGGTGATGGTTGGATCATTGACAGTGGTTGTTCCCATAATATGACTGGTGACAAGGATAAGTTTGAAACCCTAGACCAATGCAAAGGAGGATATGTAAAATTTGGTAATGATGCACCATATCTCATCAAAGGTAAAGGATTAATTAACTTGACTGACAAAATCAGATGTGATAATGTGTATTGGGTTGATGATCTTAATTAAAATTTGTTGAGTGTTTCACAATTGAACACTTCTGGTTACAGAGTTGAGTTCCATCACAAAAAAGCAAAGATCTATGAATCTACTGGAGAACTAGTTGGAAGTGGTGATTAGACTAAAGGTAACTTGTTCTATCTAGATTTATCTGAAGAAACATGTTTTTTTGCACAGTACAATGATGTTTGGTTATGGCATAAGAGATTGTGTCAAGTGAACTTTGATAACTTGGTAAGCATAAGTAAATTGAAAAGGGTTAGAGGGCTACCTAAGTTAAAGAAACCTGAGAATGCAATGTGGAAACAATGTCAACTAGGAAAGATGACTAAGTCTAGTTTCAAGAGTAAAACACATACTTCAGAGGAAATTATGGAATTAGTCCATACTGATCTCTGTGGTCCCATTGGAGAAAGAAGCTATTGTGGTGCTAGATACTTTATTCTATTTGTTGATGATTATTCAAGGATGATGACTGTAATGTTTCTCAAGGAAAAATATGATGCATTCTAGTTATTTAAATGGTACTTAGCTAAAGTTGAAAAGGAAAAAGGAAAAAGTTTGAAATGCTTAAGATCTGACAGAGGTGGAGAGTTTATTTCTAATGAGTTCAACAGGTTTTGTAATGACCAAGGCATAAAGAGACAGATGTCCGCACCCAGGACACCTCTACAAAATGGTATTGCTAAACACACGAACAGATCTATCATGGACTATGGAAGAACACTAATGATGGAGAAGAATGTTGCACATAAATAATGGAAATAAGTTGTAAGTACTGTAGTCTATACCCTAAATAGAGTACAAGTCAAGAAAGGTACAAATACTACACGTTATGAACTTTGGTATGGTTATGCATCTAGTGTAAAGTACTTTAAAGTATTTGGAAGCAAATGTTTTATACTGAAGGAAAAAATAAATGGAAAACTTGATGCTAAAGGTGAAGAAGGTATATTCCTTGGTTATTCAATGAAAAGAAAAGCATACAAATGTTTGAATTCTAATACTAACAAAGTTGTGGAAAGTGCAAATGTTAGAATTGATGAGTTTGTAGAAAGGAATGAAGCTAAAAGTACATGAGCCTAAAAGCTATAGATCATTCGTATATCTAGATGAGGCAGATTCTAATACATTACCTGAACCTACTGTCAAGCAATAGGCTATACCTGCTGAGTCACAGAGTGGGGTTGCCGAGAAAGAGGAAGTGAATGTTGAGCTATCTGATGGAGATTCCGAGTCTCAGAATCAACCAGAACTGAACATAAACAATGAACCTAAAGCAAGGCTTGAGCCTACTCTAGAAAAATATGTGAGGAGACACCACAATTCTAATCAAATAATTGGATTGAAGGATTCTGTAGTTATGATACAAAGTAAGTTGAGTGATGGCACATGTCTATTATGTGAATTTTAGCCCAAGATAGTGAAAGATGCTCTATAAAATGAATATTGGATATAGGCAATGAATGAGGAAATTGAACAAATTGAGAAGAACAAGACTTGGACACTTGTACCTAGGTTGAAGGATAAAAATGTAATTGGTACAAAGTGGGTATTCAGGAATAAACTGAATGAACATAGAGATGTGACAAGAAACAAAGCTAGCCTGGTATGGAAGGGTTATGCACAAGAGGAAGGAATTGAATATGGTGAAACATTCACCCCAGTTGCAAGATTGGAAGGAGTCAGAACCTTACTTGCATATGCAGCCTATAAAGGATTCAAAGTTTATCAAATGGATGTGAAGTCTGCATTTCTCAATGCTATCTTGGAAGAAAAAGTGTATATTGAGAAAGATGATGGTTTTGTTGACACAAACAAAAGGAATATGGTTTGTAAATTTCACAAAGCACTATATGGACTGAAGCAAGTGCCAAGAGCATGGTATGAGAGATTGCACAATTATTTGATCAAGATTTGATTTGCAAGAACCAATGACAACAATAAACTATACTTGAAGATAGAGAAAAGAAAAGGTACATTATTAGCTGAAATTTTTGTAGATGACATCATATTTAGTGGACAAGATGTGTTATGCCAAACATTTGCAACATAGATGCAAACTAAATTTGAGATGTCTATGTTTGGTGAGATAAAATTCTTTGTTGGCTTACAAATCTATCAAATGAAGAATGTTATCTATATCACTCAATCTAAATATATCAAGGAGATATTGAAATTTTTTGCAATGGAAGAGTCCAAACCAGTGAGTACACCCATGGCTACTAAATAGAAGCTAACAAAAGATGATGACACAAAAGAAGTGAACCAAACACTCTACAGATCAATGATTGGAAAACTATAGTATGTTGTACATAGTAGACCTGACATTGCCCTAGTTGTTGGAATTGTTGCAAGGTTTTTTGATAACCCCAAGGAAACTCACATGATGGCAATAAAAAGGATTCTAAGATATTTGAAAGGAACTGATAACTATGGTCTATACTACAAGAAGAATGACAAGTTTGAACTCAAAGTTTACACAGACTTTGATTGGGCTAGAAATGTTGATGACAGGAAAAGCACTACTGGTGGAGCATTTCTTTTAGGAAAAATATTGATCTCATGGACAAGCAAGAAATAGAACTGCACCTCACAATCTATAGCTGAAGCCAAGTATGTGGCACTAGCAGCCAACTGTTCTAACATTGTGTGGTTGAAGATACTACTGAAAGGTATGAAGGAAGAAATCACTGAACCAGTTGTCATATATTGTGATAACACAAGTGCCATTAATATTTCTAAAAACCCTATTATGCAC
>MU224609.1:1299168-1318366 GCA_018584345.1 Thuja plicata | reverse complement strand
GATTTAACAAGAAGACCAAGTGAATGGTTGAGTTAAGGAAAATAAAAGGGTACTTGATCAGTTGGCACTCTGGAAAAGTAATTAGTTGTTTATCTTTCAAAGATAGTTTTTCTGGCTGTTTTGTGCCAAGCGAAGTTGTTTGTGCCGAGCAAGTTTGTTCAGTGTTGAGCACCAGTAAAATTGCCAAGTGGAAACAATGATTGCTAAGTAGATCATAGATGTTGGCCGACTTGCAGTATTTGGATTAATGATGAGATTTGAGATCTTTGTCTGACTTAGTTAATTTTATTGGGATATGTAAAGTTAATTAAAGATTGATCCATGTTATTTAATGTATGGATAACCGTAATTAATGCATGGATTCAAGATTTAATTAGAGACTACTTTGGAGAAGTAAATTTAATGTAATGATGGAATGATCTGTTGGATCTGACCTAACCTAAGATCTATGATCCTGATTAAGCGGCAAAGATTTATCTGACCTAGACAAAGAGGTATATGATAATCTCAAGGGGTTATTCATTGAAGTGTGGATGTATGAATTGATGTACATGTGTGTATGGAAGAGGATTGCATAGTTGATTTACTCATTGGCATGACCTACCAGAGAAGGCTGAACATAGAAGCAGAAAGTTGCATGTGTGATTGCTTGATGGATTTCCAAGAAGATCAGAAGATTGAAATGACAATGCAGGCCACTCAGTAAGTTAGCATCAGAGCTATAATTAGATCTGAATTTGCAAAGTAAGTTGTATGTATCAGATCACAACTACTGATTACTTTCTAACCATTATATATGTTAAAATCCTTTAACAAGGTTGACCTAATAGTCATTTCTATAAATCCTCTAAGCAAGGTGACATTCAAGTGGAATATTCTAAGTCCTCTAACAAGGCCACTCCTGACAGGGTGATTAAATCCTTTAACCAGGTCACACCTAACAGTGTGTTATTTTAACCTTTAACAAGGTTGGCTCCTCACAGAGCTCACTTTAGAAGAGTGAAACTTGGTATCATGTTACTAGTGGTTTTTCCTATATTGGATTTCCATGTTAAACACTTGTGTCAACTTGTGTGAGTGCTTATGGTTTATTTTACTATTATGTTTCTATAAGCTAATTACATTAAACAGTAAATTGCATGATTAATTTGTTGACATATGCTACTGCTGCCGAGTAGATCTAAATTGTTTAAAATATAGAAAGTTTTATTTGGTACATCTAGACCCGAGGATAATTGATTCACCCCTCCCCTCTCAGTTATTCTAAATTCATTCTAACATGTAAGCCCTAATATCTTCTACGTGTAATATGCCATAAGGGGTTTGATAAAATGCTCCTTTGGGATCTTCTTCAAAAGAATTGAATGGATGTTTCTTGAATTTATACCTAGGTCAATCTACAAAATCGTAAATAATAGGTGCATCCATATCTAGATAATGTAAATACCTCAATTCCACTGAATTCTCAGTTTTCTACTTCAATTGATCACACATGATAGTTGTAGAATAGATTGAGTTCCTTCAGTCTCTGATCTCCTTAGCTCGCTCTTGTCAAATGGTAAGGAAATAGATCTTTGTATGGTGCTTTATAAAAGTTTAAGTTAGAAGGGTTTATTTTACTTAATACTATCCAGTCGGCTGTATATCTCACGATCACAATATATGCATCGACTGATGTTGTGCTCTTAGATGTATACTGCATTATGTCAGCCATGTTCATACCTAAGCTCACTCAAGCTCAATCCACAAAATTCAGGGCTGGATATATTCTTATATCTATATCTAATGCTCCCCCTAAGGTCGTGATCCACCAATTAGGTCGATTCTACTTTGCTGCCATCAGGAAAAGATCCAGTAGCATCTATTGTGTCTCCCTAAACTAGTGTCTCACTAGTTTCTTTGATCTTCCAGATTTTACCACTATTGTTATCTTCTTCTTTCTTGATACAACTATCAAAATCATTCTTCAAATCTACAACACTCTTGCCAATATCACTTCCACTCTTCTGTGAATTACTCCCTTATACCTGAAAAACTTCACTATATGTCTTGGATTATTGCATTTGTAACATATAGGAGGTCTTCTTTCCTAATTTTCTTTTATCTTACAATACTTCACAATGTGTCCAAGATTATGGCACTTATAGCATGTAGTTTCTCTTCTATTGTCTTATTTATATCCATGTTTATTAGGTTTCCTACATTTAGGTTTCTTGTGCCCATATCCATTGCAATTAAAACAATAACTAGAAAAAGTTTTAAAAGGGGCATTACCTCTACATTCTCTCTTCATGTGTCCAAATTTTTTACAACCAAAGCATCTACCTTTGAAGGGTCTGATCTTCTCTCTAGGTTCTTCAATAGAAGGTTTTTTAGTATCAATCTTCTCATCAGATTTCTCTTCTTGATTCTTTGAGCATTTAGCTTCATTGAAGCCAATACCAGTCATATCACCTTTAGGTTGTTGTCTGTCTCTTTGTTCATCGATCAAATCACTACTGGTGTGAAGTTTCTCAATGTGTTTCTTTGCTTCAACAAGTTCACCTTTTATGATCTGATTGTGTTTCTCCAGTTATAGATACTTTTTCTTGTAGTTGTCAGCCTCATTCTTCATTTGATCTAATGCATTGTTTAGAGATTCTTCAAATTTATTCTTGGCATTCTTCTGTATCTGAATTTCTTTAGTCATAGCCTCATCCTCAATTTTTAGGGTTTCATTTTCTTCTTTAAGTTTCTTTATCTGATCTGAATTATCTTCATCTAAATCCTCTTTTATCTGAACCATAAGATCTTGTCTTTGAATTTTGGAAAGTTCAAGTTTTTCCTTGAGTTTCTTTATAAATTTCTCAGCCCTTCAAATGTTGAATCTCAATTCTCTATTCTCTTCTTTTTCTTTGTCAAGGTCTTCAAGTTCAGCATCAAATTATTCTTGCAAACTATCCAAATCCATTCTGATCTCCCTTAAGCTGTTAGACTTTATCTCCAAGGGCCAAAAGCTCTGATACCAATTGCTAGGATTTGATAATACTGAGAGGGGGGTGAATTTCTATTACTGTACTTAATTAAATTATTAAACCAATTAAACATTACTATAAGCTTGTAGAAATGAAAATAAAATAAGAAAATAACACAGAACTCATAACACTATTATTTGTTGTCGAGGAAACCCTGGCCAAGGGAAAACCCCGGTGGGGATGATACTCACAAGCATGCACTAAAGTATAGTGTCCTTGTTAGGAGACCTAGCCCTATTAGGAGCTGAATATCACATATTACATTTCCTTGTTAAAGGAATTATAACCCTATTAAAGGTTCACAACACCCTGTTAGGGGCCAACTGAGCATATAGCTCTACAATAAAATTTTGTTAAAAAAACATTCTCAGAAAAGAACAATAACAAGCATCTCTAATGCTTATATAGTTCATGTTTATATCTCATCAATGATCTTTGTCATCCTCTTCTCTGAAATTCACATCTATATCATCTCATTAATCCATATCATACTCTTTACTTCCACAAAAAGATCTTACATATATATCTTTCTCTCACCAAGTCAGCTCTCTATGCAAATATTACATAGTTGACTTTCAATACAAAATACATTTAATAAAGTAAATATCAAATGCTTAGTCAGTGCTCTTACATAGTAAAAGTATAGGTTATCATCAACCATAATCCAACTCTGATTTCCAAGAGTCCACGTCATACTCTCTTAATAATCACTACTGTCCAACTGCTCTATATCACTGTTCTATTTCAGTTTGTCTGTCTTCAATTCTCTCTAAATCATTGTAAACATTACCAAAAATTTTTTTATCTTAGGTTGAGGTCACACATACCCCATACTATCTTCCTCTAAGCTTTCATGTCATAACTCATTGATATCAATCTTCAATACCCAAAATACTTCTATATCTCTACTTCTATACTTAGTCGATTTTTGAGTTAGCAAAACTTAACTTTATAGCAATCAATCTATAAAATAGATGTGTGGCCATAAATGAAAACCAAAAAGTGAATCACTTTACCCAAAATTGATCACTTTCCAACAAAATTCATGACATGTAATGACACATGACACAAGATTTGGTAACGTAGAAAACCCCTGTTAGAAGGTAAAAACTGCGGTGGGGATGAAACCCACAAAACTTCACTATCTATAGAATGGAAGGGGCCGGTTAAGGCTTACAAGTTTTATCACTTATGATGATCTTACCCTGTAGGGGTAACATTTTTAGATTGGTTAAGGTCTACTTTGTTAAGATCTTTTGAAACATTGTTTATTATGCACTCCATTAAGAGGTTTACAAAAGGATTGTTAAATCCACCTTCTCAAAGGATTTCTTCTATTTTCTACTTATTAGAAAGTAGTCAAAAATATTTATTGACCTGAGTATATGCAATATAGAATTTCTAATTATAGATCCATTAAAAGTTTACAATATGATGTATCACCTATAGTGACTGATTAATACCTCTGTTATGCTTGGTAGCCTTGGATCTTGTTCTTTATAACTGATTTCACCTTTTGTTGTCCTTCTGCATAAAACTATGTTTCTGATCCATAGATGTGTCTACGGCTACAATCATCATCACATCATTTTATTCTGATTGATTATGCATATATTTATATAATGAATTTGACCTAAATGAGTTTCATGCTTTACAAAGATAACTCTATGATCAATGTTTTACAATTTGACCTTGATCTCCTAGTTTTCATGTTTTCAATCAGTTAGACTGATTAAAACAATTACAATTACTTTACTTGTCCCTCAAGAAATGAATTTAAAGCTAATCTTTAATCTAAATATAAAACTTAAGTTTTTTATCTGATGTGTAAGTCATATCCACATTTCTTGGAATAAAGTTGTCTCTTTGTAGACTGGTGCTCAGGGTTTGCTCTTTAGTCTGCCAGTCAGGTTCCTTTGTAAACTTGTCTGTCGGGTTCCTCTGTTGTCTGCTCTATCAATTTACATTGCTGGGTTACACTGCAAACTTCTGTCAGGTTCCTTTGTGAATTGTGTTTTTAGTTTACATAGTGATCTTTCTGTCGGGTTCTTTTGTACTTAAAATTTTATGTGACCTCTATTAAAATGTTGTGTCAGGTTGTACTATAAACCTATATTTTGGTGATCATTTACTGATGGTTCAAAATTGTTTCCTTTTCATACTAATGGCAAAATATGACCATCAATCTCCCCCTTTGACATTAGTATTAAAAACTGATATGTGCAAAACTAAAATGTTTATTATATACATCATGTGTTCACCTTGTCAGTATGACTCCCCTATGTGCATGCTAGTATAGTATATGTACATGTATATACACTTGACTTTATACTATTTCCCCTTTTCATTATTTCCCCCTTTTACCTTATCTCTTTGTCACATATTATTTCCCACTTGTTTTTATAATAAGGACAAAGGTGTAGTACTTACAACTTGTCAAAAAGTGGGAATGAGATTTCTAAATGTATTCCATCATTTTCTCCCATTTCTCCTTAAGGTATTCTAGGGGCATGTGCTCCAATGTTATTCTTTCATGCATATCATAGATACTATCAATGACAGACATCTCTGGGGTGGCAATCAATTGTCTTGTCGTAGTCATATGTGGTTGCAGTAATTTAAGATTCTGTAGGAGTAGAGCTTGAAGTTTGGTTACCTCATATCTAAATTTGTTTCTTCCTCTAAAATATCAAATCTCAACCTTTTAGCTTCCATAATCTTTTCATAATGCAACTTGATTGCATTTTCAATGGTTGTAAGACCTTGTGCACTAGCATTTAGATCTGCATCTATCTGTGCAATCTTCTCATGATTTTCCTTAGTGAATTTCTATATTGTGCATTACTTCTTAACTAAGGCTATAGCTTCTGAAATGATTGGTTCCAATTCGTTGGCTAGTTCAGATAGCTTTACCTTGTTCTCAGCCAATTCTTGGTTGATTTCTCTATCATTTTGTATTGATAATTTTTCTCTGCACATTCTTATATTGCCTTTTTTGCATCCACATTCTGTGATGTGATGGTGTTTGTATGAACTGCTAATTGATCAAGTATAGGAGAATCTTGCTCAATTTCAGTATCAGGTACAATGTGCATAAGTATTTCCTTGATTGTCTCAAGTACCTGTGTGTCCGTGTTCTCCTTTTTAATCTTATCTTGGATAGCTTTCTTTTTACAAAGTTCTACATACTTTGTAAGTGACTCTGGATCCACTGTCCTTGGATCACAGTCTGGTATTTCAATGATCTCTTCCAGGGTGACTAGATTCTTATTCTTCTTCTTCTTCTTATTTGATAGTGTAGTGGAGGCACCTATATGCAGTATCATAGAAACTTATTTTTCTTGATCTGATGTACTTGATGAAGGATTTGGAGGTGTTGTGCCTTTTTGTTGTTTCTCGGTGTTGACCTATAAGTTTGGTGTAGACATCTCCACATAAATTTTAGATTTATCAAAAAATTCTCCTTCAGTGTCCTTGGGAGTGGCATCACCTTACTTCTCTTCTTCACCTTTATCTTTCTATTCTCCATCTATTTCTTTTTGTTCTTTATTTTTATTTTTGTTCCTCTTCACCCTTATCTTAGGGTATGCTTACATCATGCTCTGGTGTTGTATATCTTTTTTTTGTCATTATATTGATATCTTGTATCAATAATAACATTTGGCCTGGTATATTAACCTGTGAATCATATTTTGTTTTGTCTTGTTCCTTGGATTTCTCAGAGACAACAGTGATATCTTCATCTGCCTTTACCTCATTGGCAGGATCTTCAGTGATATCTATTATTGTCACATCTTGGTTTGTGACATCTGTTGTGTCCTATAATGACTGCAAAATCTGAGGAATGTCATGCATTTCTTTACTATCTTTGGTGTTCAATTCAACTTGATTTTCATCCTTTGTTTCATTTATGAGCATGCACTCTGGGGTTGGTTTTACTTGATTTTCTTCATTTTGAGGCTTGTCAGTGAGTGCTAATACTCTCTTGGGGCTTGTATCTTCTTTAGGTACATTGAGTATTTTCCTCCAAGCATCCTCACTTTCTTTGTCAAGATCAATTAAGTTTCCCTTCAGTACTTTGTAGGCTCTCAATTTTTCTAAGAAATTCTTTGAATGTGACTTCATAATTTCTCCAATTTCTTCCATTTTGGACTTAGGTGGCATAACAGAAACTAGGGATCTTTCCCTTATCTATTTTTCAGAATTCAATACAAATTTCCATCTTGCCAATAACCTGTCTACAAGTTCTTGTGGCATCTTATTTTCAAACTATATGGGTATATATTTGAAAATACACATTGTCTCAATGATGGATTCTTCTATCTTGTTCTTATCCTCAAGATTTAGAGTTATCCATTTTCTAATCTTAGGCTCATTTATTGAAAATGACCTAATGATTGATGCATAAACCTCATCAATTGTAGTATAAAGTTTGTTCTTTACAGGTTTTTCATCTTGTTCAGTTTCTTCTATATCTTCCTTGGTTCGGATTAATATTTTTCTCCTCTTTGGTTCTAAAGTTTGTCCTATTTGAGGCTTCCTCTTGTAAGTCCTCACTTGTCCTTTCTTAACCGATGATGAACTTGCATCTTTTGTTGTTTAACTCCTTGTCCAAGATGTAGTAGTAGTTCTTGGCTTCTTTAGGGGTGGTGCATCAAACTCTGTTGATATAGAGTCACTCAGTTTTTCTCCTTCACAGACGAGTAATTGTCCCTCAGTTTATTTTTGTTGTTCTATTTATTCTTCATTAAATGACAACTTCTTTTCAAGTGTCTTGGCCATTTTGGTCTTCTTTCTTTCGATCTTGTTTACTACTAGGTCAGTCTTTATTCTTTCCTTAGCCGCTTCATAGGTTCCAAACCTCGGCTGTGACTTGTCTAGTGGTTCATTTAGTAATGCTTCAATAGCATTGGTGGCTTGATCTATATTGATCCAATATTTAATTGGTGCTAACCATGTTGTCCTCGGTATAGCTAGTTTTATCAAGGTGGTATTGGTTTCCACCATAAAACAAATATCAGCTTTATATTGTTCTACCAGTTCTTATGGTATCCTCATTTTTTTTTGCATTTTTTCCTTGAATCTAGTAAAATATTCATCCATGACTGATGACAAGTTGTCACCAAGTGACTTGATGAATTCACTGATTCTAATTGTCACTGGTTGGGTAGTGTCCTAGTTGACATTACCGATATATGGGAAAAAGTCTTGAAAGTAGAAAAATATGCACATTAGAAGTGATACAAACTTACATGAATTGGACTTTGTAGACCTGCTTGTCCTCATATTCTCATCTAACTACTTCAGTAGAAGCTCAGATAGATCCAACTATAATCCATTCTTTACAATTTTGTGAGCAGTGTCTACTACTCTGCATGCAATACTATTCATCCTGCTGGCTTGGAATATCTTGTATCCCAGCACACATGCACCAAATTTTAGTTCTGGATTTTTGATGGAATTTGCATTCATTCCTCTGCTATCCCATTATGCACCTGTCATCTTCTCAATATCAGGGCAAGGAGGGTGTTTAAGTGCATTGGTCTTGTCAATTATAGTATAACTGGTCATTGCATGTATCACATTCATAGTGATCTATTTTGGCTCATCCAACCACATATTTTAGTCATGCACTCTGCTCAGCACTATCTGGATCCACTTGGCAATTGCACTTGGCCAGACATAGAGGATACACTTAAAATAAGACCCTTACTAAAACCTTTTTTAGAATAGTGGCCAAAATCCTTTCTTCTTGTTGATACGGGCATTGTGAGATGCGCATGCCTAAGAAACCTCTCATGTAGCCCTCTTGTTGAGACAATAAATTTATCAGGATCCATGGATCTTGATAAATTTAAAGCTTGGTAGGCCTAAGAAGTGTGTATCATGAAGGAGATCCAGTGATACCAAGCTTCTAACTGTCTGACTTAAATGTGGTATTTTATTGTAAGAGGATTCATACAAGTATTGTCTATTTCTAGCCACCTAGGCATATGGTTTGATTGTTGTGCTTGATTATATAATATCTTCATGATGTGTCTAGCATGAGTGAAACACCAAAACAAACAACAAAATGATCAACGATTCAAAAAATTGCACTTTTAGGTGTTAAACTGTCAATTCTTGTACGATTTTATAAAGGAAAAGGTCCACAACATGCAAACTATTCAACCTTAATGACATAAAAGTGGCATTTTTGTTTAGAATTTGAGGACGGTGTAAACTGATGAAATTTCTAAAAATGGATGAACTTTATGCCTATAATTTTTT
The DNA here is from genome assembly GCA_018584345.1 of Thuja plicata. Lineage (NCBI taxonomy): Eukaryota > Viridiplantae > Streptophyta > Pinopsida > Cupressales > Cupressaceae > Thuja > Thuja plicata. Next base: position 1,309,082 of record MU224609.1, on the reverse strand, counting down.
AATTTTTTTTAACAAGAATTAACATAGTTTTTTAATTTTTGAAATCTAATTTTTTAATTGTTAAAAACAACAGAAAATTTGGGGTCTAGTTCCCACCAAAAAAGTATAGGAAAATAATCTATTTGTCCTCTAATTTGAAAATATGTTAAAGATAAAATGTATAGCTAGTGCAAAAAAGAAGAAAGATTGGTTTTCAATTTATATTTTCTCTGTTATAACTCCTCAAATTTTATCTTATCTAAAATCGACAGTTTTTATCTCCCACCAAATTTCCCCTATCAAATCTACACCATTGAGAAAAAATTACATATTATTGAAGAGGACTCTCTCCTCCAATGTTAAATATAAATTTTAATTTTTTTTTATATGATTTACTATTTATTTATTTATTTGAAGCAACATCCTCTCGAATGTTAAAATACCTACTTGTTTTATTTTGAAATATATAATATATTAGATTTAGTCAAAATACTATAAAATCTATATGAAAATAATCTTGACTCTGAGCTCTACAAAAGGGTATTTTTATATTTTTTAAAAATATAATTAAAAAGATGTGGGATTATTGAAACATCGCTTTTCTGAAACAATTTTAGTTCTTTGGTAATTGGACCCAAATTTGTATAAATCATGCATTTAATAGATATTTCCAATTGAAAAAGTGTAACCACTTATCTAACTTAGCTAGAAATAATCTAGCTAGACCATATGTTTGACAAAAATTAATATTTAGTTAGAAATACTCAAATTTAGTTGTGCTTAGAAGTGGTCCTAAAATGTGACACAACTTTGTGCTTTTACCCAGGTGTTAAACTGTCAATTCTTGTAGGAGTTTGCATCTGGTCCATACAAGTTAGGATCATTATCACCATTTTCTCATATCAGAGAGACTTGTTAATCATATTAGATCAACCCAGTGCTCATGCGACATTGGGTTATTTTGTTGTCTAACACTGATTCTTGTATCAAACCTATGTGTTACTCATATTAATCATTGTGCATGCTCGTATGGGATCTCTGCATTCAGTATCAAAACATTCAAAATTAGCCAATTTTATATCTAAGTTGGTATTCTGTCACGCTGGTTCTATCCATATTCTCTCAAATCTGGGTTCTCACAACACTACTACTAGTTTGTCTTTGAGTACAATCATTTGACAGTTTGACCCGCTTGTTGTTTCAAATTATGACTTTTTTGCTAGTCCAAGTGACCCATTATTTAAATCATCTTTGTCTATGTTTTCCTTATCCTAAGTTGCAAGGGAAGGTTCATTAACCTTGACTCAAGATTAGAGTCATTGCTATCTCCCTCTCAGTTGGACATTATCTCTTTGTCTTTTAGGTCTTGGACTTAGTCATCACTTTAGATATCATCTCAATGCTAGTTAGACAAATGAACTGGTTAATGTTGGTATGGACTAGAATTTATTTAAGAACACTCTACACAGAAGGAGAGTGTCAACTCCTTACTGAAAACCCTTTTTTTAAGGAACAACTAAACACTACACACGAATCAGGTTTTATTGATAATAGATTACCAAAATCAACAATGTCTAGGGAAAAAATCATGATGCTGTAATTACACTAGATTTAAATGATCATGAAGACTTTGAGGAAGACGTTAATAAATTTATACAAGACCAAACATTCCTCAAAGTAATGAAGGTCATCATGAATAGAGACAAAGAACAATACTTTTTAGAAGTAGCTCAATAAGGAGCCCAACTTACCTCTCAATATAGAGTGGAAGATATCATTTCTAAAGAGGAGGAAACTCCTATGACACTATTAACAAAATAGATCCAAGATCTACAAATGAAAATACAAGAAATGAAATAGGAAAAGGAGAAACCAATGACAAAATTCTCTATGGACGTCATTTTTCTATTTCCTTTCGAAAAACACTTGCACTTACCTCCATTTCCACGTGGAGTAGAAATCCCCAAATTTGACAAGTATAGAGGTCATTCTAACCCACAAGATTGCATTTAGGAATTTTTTTCCCTATGTATAGATTTCATGCACTAGAAGACGTATCCTATGCATCTCTTTCCCTGAAGCTAAGGTGGTTGATCTATGGAGTCATTTTCAAAGTTACCCACTGGGATCAAATTTTTTGACGAACTAATGAATCAATTTTTACAATAGTATTCATATAACATACTTTTAGGATTATGTAATATTCAGAGGGGGGTGAATCAGTATTACAACAATTTAAATTAAACTTAAACCAATTCCACATAAACTATATGATTGTTGAAATGAAAATAACATAAGAAAATAACACACAACTCATTACACCATAATTTGTTGTCGAGGAAACCCTGGCCAAGGGAAAACCCTGATGGGGAGGGTACCCAAAAGCATGCACTAAAATATAATGTCCCTATTAGGAGCTAAATATTACATAGTACATTTCCTTGTTAAATGAATAATTACCCTCTTAAAGGTATACAACACCCTGTTAGGGGTACACTGAGCTTACAATCAATACTCCAGAAAAGAACTCTCAGAAATGAACAAAGAAAGCATTGACTGATGCTTAAATAGTTTCATTTATATCTATTTGTCAATATTTTCTCTCACATCTTCCATCACACATATCCATCCATATTCCATATATCTCCTCTGTGTTCTCCTTACAAAATGTTCTTCTTATATATATGAATTACATCCTTTGGTCGACTTCCAATTATAATACAAAAAAAAAAAATTACTTATCCAAAAATTAAATGTAATGTTGACATTCTAGTATTACCAAAATATAGGTAATTCACAATACTAATCCAACATAGCACACTTGGATTCCATCACATGGTCCCTCAATCATCACAATTGTTCAACTTCTTTGTTAAGTTGTTTTGTTGTCTTCGTGTGTCTTCAAATCACTCTAACTTTCTGTAATCATCACCAAAACCAAATTGATCTTAACTGTAGATAAAACATACATCATAGTATCTTCCTCTAATCTCTCTAGCCATCAACCATCATACTAGATCTTTGTTTTCCAAAATAGTGTTGTTATACTCTGTATCTCTGTTTCTATACTTAGTTGATTTCATAACTAAATCTCCAAAAAATTTTTTTAACTCGATCACTCTATCATATGTATAGCCATAAATAAAAACCATTAAGTGTTTCATATCATCCCATAAAAATCACTTTCCAACAATCTCTCCCTTTGGAATTGATGGAAACACTTATCAAAAACAAATGACATAGTGTTCCAACACAAATCGTCTTCTCTTTTTCTCTTCTCTTCTCATTTTCTCATTTTTCTCTTCTCTCATCTCCCCCTTTGACAGAAATGACAAAGGTGTACAAAATTTACAAAAATATAGGATTTAGTGCTTGCTCACCAGGTTAAGAATATCTTGAAAGTAATCTTCCAAGATCTTCACTTCTTCATTCCATGACTCAACCAATAAATAACTAACATGAAATAATCCATTCAGTGCATAGGATGATGTCTCTGCTTCTTTTAACTCCACGGGCATAGAATTTGTCAATGATTCAATAGTCTTCTCCATATCAGATAGATGTACTTCAAGAATTGATAGATTAGGAGTGATTAGACTCTTTCACAAACCAAATCTTGTCATTACTCTACCTTTCTCTATATCCAATACATTTAACTTATCAATAATCCTTGTTACCTTTGTATCCATCTCTATTACAAATTGTGAGGAGGTCTCACAACTTTCCATCATGTTGTTCTGAGTATCCCTATCCTTTGAAATAATGTCTTTAATGTTCTGAATGTGTCTGATAGGGTTCATAAAATAGTTGAATAGCATCCTTCCATTTGTAACACAACTTCTGGCCTTTAATGTAGCTGATCTCAAAATTTGCAAGTCCCATGAAATAGACTTGCATACTTCCTTCAACTTGTTCTCTAGATAACTTATCTCTTCCTTCTCTTCAAAAATCTTCACTAAGGACTCATAGTGTCCATAAAAATCATCTAGTGCCATTTTTAGATTTTTTGCATCATCTTTACTTTGAAAAACTATAGGAACTTGAAGAATTTTATTCTTAGTATCAATTTCTCTAGTAGTTACCTTAGTCTTTTTGTCTCCTTTCTACTCAAATCTCTCTTTTTCCTTGGTGAATGTGATGAAATATAGTATCATCAATTCATCCTCATCCATCCTGTTGAAATATATTCTTTTAGATTTGTCCTTGCTTGCCAATAATAGAGTAGAAGATGTGTTAATTTTAGATTTCACTTCAACTCTTTCCCCTTCTTCTTTTGTAATTTCTATCTCATTTTTCTATTCTAATTATTCTTTTTTCTCTTCCTCTTTTTGTTCTTCCTCTTTCTATTCTAATTCATCTTCCACTAGATTGTCAATATTCCCTTGAAATGAGTCTCTCTCATCATGTGAAGTGTCAAGGGTCACAGGCACACCAGAAACATAGAAATTTGGTTCCATGTCAACTTCTCTCTTCTCAACATTTACATCAACTACCTTAGAGCTCTCTTTAATTCCTAAAGGTTTAGGCATAGTAGATGTAGGAGGTGGATTCTTCTCAGGAATATTACTCATAAGAATATGATCTAATGCCTTCTGAGTCTCCTCTATGACTTCTTCATATTTCCTACCCATAGTTTTTACCAATCTTTCTTTGGTTCTCAACAAAGGTTTGAGTGATTCAAATATTGTTTCTCTCTCTCTCTCTCTCTCTCTCTCTCTCTCTCTCTCTCTCTCTCTCTCTCTCTCTCTTGTAAAGAAAATACNTTTGTGTGATTCAAATATTGTTTCTCTCTCTCTCTCTCTCTCTCTCTCTCTCTCTCTCTCTCTCTCTCTCTCTCTCTCTCTTGTAAAGAAAATACTGGAAACATATCCTCAATATTTTGATATCTAATAGCCTCATCTTCAATATGTGCAAGTTGTTTTCTAATCTCTAGTTTTCCATACAACTCTGCAGGTATACTGCACTCTATCTTTAGTAGATTTTTCTTGAAAACAAGTAATTGGTTTATCACTATGTCCTCAATTACTAGTTCTTTAGATTGCTCATACCTATCATAATATTTGTAGACTAAAACAAGATTTCCTTGCTCAATCTCTCTTTTCTCTAACCTCTTTATATCAGGTTTCCATATCTATCTATTACTTGTAGTCTCTTTCTCAAATTTCTTTTCTTATACCTCTTCAGTCCTCTACTTCTTAGGAGGTGAGTCAAGTTTAGTGGACCTAATGTATCTCCGAGGAATAATGTTTTCTGCCTACAAATTCTTCTGTGGTGGTGAGGGTGTAGTCACATCAATAATAGTAGAAAGTTGATTAACTACTTTCCCAATCTCTAGAGGTGGAACAAGTGCAATATAGTTACATGCAAACCTAGAAGATCTCCCTTCTATCTTCTTCCTTACTTCTCTCACCTCTTCTTTAGTAATTCCTGCCTTAGCTGCACAATCATCAATTATATTCTCCACTCTTCTTTTCCTTAAGCCTCTAGTCTTCTCTTCTCTAACTTTATATGATTTATCTTCATATGTGCCCCATCTCTCCTCAGATGTATCAACTTAAGATGCCAAGAAATGTTTACTTTTTATAACTAAGACTTCTGAACTGACTTCATAGCCCATAGGGTAACACCATTTCTTTCTTGGTACAAATGCCTCAAAATGCACAATCATTTTCAACCATGAAATATATTATATCCTTATATCTCTCAATCAACTCTTCAGGCATTCTAAATCTTTCTTTCATTTTCCTCTAAAGAATCTTGATCATTCCAAATAGTTCTCCATGTACCCATGTGTTGTTTTGTTTTCTATAGCTCTATGTAATCTGAATACGAGTGGGTATGATGTCCCTCCATGATCTAGGGTGCATGCTAGGAAACTTATGCATAATGTGGATATACATATGAACTATAAGTGAGTGAAATCTAAAGGTCTTAGATTTATCCTTCTTGATTAGTTTAACATTCTCCAAAAATTGTTGTGCTAGAACCTTGCATAAGTTAAATGTAGTGGTTTCATTTATCATTCTATAAGCCATAATAATAACTCATGATGAGAATGAATTAGGTCTACTATTTTAATAAAACTTTCATCCAAGTATCATCGCAATCATTTTAACATCTTGTAGGAAAATATCATTCATTGTCATATCTTGCCCGTCCCATTTAGAATGTGTTAGGGTTTCAAATTGTTTCTTTATGTTCTTCTCTACCACATGCATAACCCTAGTTTTTTCTAACCTAGTTATATCATGAATCAACTAACTACATATATTTATAGGTTGCTCTCTTATCTAGATGAATTGATCATGTACTCTTCTCAGTAATATTTTGACCCGTTCTTCTTCGCTGAAATCATATAATTCTAATATTTTTATTATGCTTAGGTTGTCCATGTGTTTTAATTAATCCTTCATTTCTCCATCATCACCTAGCATATCTTCCAATTTTGTACTAATCTCATCATCTCCCAATGTGTCATATTTGCAATTAATATAAGCCCTAATATCCTCTATGTGCAAGATGTCATGTGGTGTTTGTGAAAATGATCCTTTAGGGTCATCTTCACAAGACTTAAATGAATGTTTCTTGAATTTATATCTAAGTCAATCTACAAAATCATAAATCAAAGGTGCATCCATAAATTTTTTTCAAGTAGATGATGTCATTACCTTAATCACGCTGAATTATGAATTTCCACTTCGATTGATCATGCAATGTAGCTGCTAGGAAGTCTGATACTCTGCAATATCAGTTCTCCTTGGTCACTGCAATCCAAATGGGGAAGAAATATGAATCTCAGATGTCTTTTATTCATCGTTAAGTGAGAAATACACATTACCCAATACACTTAACTTCATAGACTGTTTAGTCAATCACCAATCCTGTGATCACCGAATAGGCATCATCTGATGTTGTGCTCTCAGATATAAATTCCTTAATTTCTGCATATATCATAACTAATCTCACTGGAGCTTACTCCTCAAAATTAGGGGCTGGATATAATCTAATGTCTTCATCCAATTCTCCCCCTAAGGCCATGATCATCCATTTAGGTTGATGTAATAGTGTTAGCATTAGGCAAAGATTTAGTAGCATCTATTGTCTCTCCCTAAAACAATATCTCACTTAACTATTTGATTTTAGACACCTTACCACTGTTGTTATCTTTCACTTTCTTGAAATAATTGTCAAATTTAGTTTTGTAATATGCAAGACTCTTACCATTATCACTTCATTTCTCTTTGTGTCCATAGGATGTGGTACTCTTATGTTGTCTTCTCTATTTTTCCTGCAAAAAAATTCTAGATGCCCTAGACTTTTGCATTTGTAGCATATAGTAGGAGGTATGTTCTAACTTAATTGTAGCCTAAAATACTTTGCAATGTGCCCAAGGTTATTACACTTGTAACATGTGGGTTTAACTGCTGATTCTCCTCAGATGTTATCTTGTCTATATCTAGATTGATCAAATTTCTTGCATTCTACTTTATTGTGCCCATATGCATTAAAATTAAAATAATAACCAAAAAAATGTTTAAAAGGGGCATTACCTATATAATCTCTCTTCATGTGTCCAAAATTTTTACAACCAAAACATCTACCTCTGAAAGGTCTAATCTATTATTTAGGTTCTTCAAGAATAGGTTTTTCTCCATCTTGTTTCTCTTCTTGATTATTAGAACATTTAGCTTCATTGAAGCCAACACCAGTCATATCTCCTTTAGGTTTCTATCTATCTCTTTGTTCCTCATTCAAGCCACTGCTCATGTGAAGTTTATCAATGTGTTTCTTTCTCTCATCAAGTTGACCTTTTATGATCTGATTATATTTCTCCAATTCTAGATATGTGTTGTTGTACTAGTCAAGCTCATTCTTCATTTGTCCCATTAGAATATTAGCATCCTTCAAAGCTTCATCAATCTTGTTTTTAGAATCCTTTTGTTGTTGAATATTTTTAGCCATTATCTCATTTTCAATCTTCAAAGTATCATTCTCTTGTTCAAGTTGTTTCATCTTATCTGAATTATCATTGTCTGAATCATCTTTTATCTGAACCAAAAGATCATGTCTTTGATTTCTGGAAAGTTCAAGCTGGTCTTTTAGTTTCTTAATGATTCCCTTAGCTCTCCTTAAATTGAATCTCAAGTCACCATTATCTGGTTTTTCTTTGTCAAGGTCTTCAAGTGCTTCTTCAAAGTTTTCTTGCAAACTTACAGAATCCATCTTGATCTCCCTTAAGTTGTTAAAATTTCTCTTCAAGTGCCAACAACTCTAATACCAATAATTAGGATTAAGTAATACTAAGAATGGGGTGAATCATTATTACAACACTTTAAATTAAACTTAAACCAATTCCACATAAACCATATGATTTCTTAAATGAAAAGAACATAAGAAAATAACTAAGGGAAAACCCCAGTGGGGATGGTACCCACAAGAATGCACTAAAGTATAATGTTCCTATTAGGATACCTAGCCCTATTAGGAGCTGAATATTACATAGTACATTTCCTTTTTAAAGGAATAACAACCCTGTTGAAGGTATACAACACCCTGTTAGGGGTACACTGAGCTTACAACTCTTACAATCAATACTCCAGAAAACTATTCTCAGAAATGAACAAAACAAGAATCACCAATTCTTAGATAGTTTCTGTTATAGCTCTCTATCAATATCTGATCTTACATCTTCCATCACACATATCCATCCATATTCCATATATCTCCTATGTGTTCTCTTTACAAAAAGTTCTTATATATATGAATTAAATCCTCTAGTCGGCTTCCAATTATAATACAAAACAAAATAAATACTTATCCAAAAAGTGAATTTAATGTTGGTGCTCTTGTATTACCACAATATAAGTAATTCAAAATACTAATCCAACATAGCACGCTTGGATTCCATCACATGCTCCCTCAATCATCACAACTATTCAACTGCTCTTTTACGTTGCTATGTTTTCTTCGCATGTCTTCAAATCACTCTAACTGTCTGTAACCATCACCAAAACCAAATTGATATTAACTGTAGGTCATAAATACATCATAGTATCTTCCTCTAAGATCGCTAGTCATCAACCATCATACTCGGTCTTCACTGTCTAAAACAATGTTGTGATACTCTGTATTTTGGTTTCTATACTTAGTCAATTTTATAACAAAATCTCCAAAATTGTTCTTAACCCGATCACTCTATCAGATGTGTTTCCATAAATGAAAACCATTAAGTGTCTCATATCATCCCAAAAAAATCACTTGCTAACACATAAAATATCCTATGTTCATGATCAAATTATGCAGCATTCTAGAACAAACAGGAGAATCATTCTTGACTATTCTTCAATGACAGAAAAGAGTATTTTCTAGATATCCATGACTCATTCTTGGGGATAAGATTATGGATATATTTACCAATGTGCTACTTGAAGAGTATAATTATCTCCTTTATATGCAATATCTCTCCACTTTTGATCAACTTGTGAAGATTGCACTGAAGATTGAAACTGTGCTTGTCAAGAAGGGTGAGATTTCCCTTTCAAAAGAAATGAAATTTAGTTCCAGTTCCAAAGATAAGACTATGAGGTCCTGCCCTGACCTGTCCTAGTTTGACTCTTATTTTGACACTTGACTCATCAGGATGATATTTTGAGTATTTCCATTATGGTTTATGCATGTCGTCTTTTGGATCTTATGAGTAGTTGTTACAGGTTTTGTTGATAAGCACAGTTACCGTACTCTTTATATCTATATACATGCTTATTTTGACACCTTGATTTTCATGATATAGGTAGTTAGCTTTGTTCTATTATCTTGATATTATATTCATTAATGAAATCATGGTTCGAGATTTGATGCTAACACTTGCTTCTGCAAATATGCAATGCTATATGATATAAATGTATGCACATGTATATTGATGCTATCATTTTATG
>MU224609.1:1254961-1285288 GCA_018584345.1 Thuja plicata | reverse complement strand
GTCAAATGAGAATTTAGGGTTTTCTTCCACTTTTATGTTAGCCCCAAACCCTAATTTCGAATTAGGGTTTGGAGGGCCCCTCTTCTCCCTATTTCTTTATTATTATTATGTTCATGTGTTTTTTTTTAGTTAAATATTGTTAGTTAAATTTGATTCTTACTTTATTTGAAATAAGAATAAAATTTAAAGTTAGAATGATTTAATTCATTTTCTATGTTCCGTGAATTGCATCCATAATTTATTAATAGTTGTTATAAAATAAGTTTAATAATTAACTTTATTATTCATTTTTATTTGAATTACTTAGTTAATAGCGGATTCACTTAGATATATATATATATATATATTAACGATTAAGTTAATTTTAGCACATTAATTGTATATTTGATTTGACTAATCTACCACTTGGGAAGATTAATCAATGTCGTCGATAATTGCAAAACTAATTATTAAACTAATAAAATATATATATATATATATATATTACTATTATTAATACCACTCCCTCTAATATGTTTAAAATAGAATAAATATATATAAATGATTTAATAAATTATATAGTATTTATTTAAGAATTAAAATTCTTAGCAACTTTAAATCTTTTCTAAAATTAAACTCTTTAAGATGACCTCGTGTTTAAATGCAATTATTAATTAAGGTCATCTCTTTTTACTAAATGAATTACGTTTTTAAATCTTACCCTAGTTATACCCAGATTATTATTAAAACAAACTAACCACGCAATTAAAGTTATGTTTGGTTTTCATAAATTGAATTAGTTATAATATTTAATTCAGTTATAAAAAAAAAATTTGTTAGTTGTGTTTTGCTCAGATTATTTTGGGCATTACAAAGACCAAATACTAGAATAAGAAAAATAATGTAGTGAATGATAGGGTAGTCAATAATGTTTCTCCCCAACCCAAACCAGTAATCTTGAACTTAACAAGTGGCTCCAAATCCCTAAAATCTCCTGAAAACACCACAAAGTCACCCTCTAAAGGGGTTAGTAAACTCATGAAATTAAAACCTTAGGTTAAACACAAGAGGGACTTTGATCCTTTGGGTGAATCTTATGAGTCAAATGTTAAGACTCTACTGGAAAACAAATTGATCACATTGTCAGATAACTCCAAGCCATAAGAACTAGAGGTAAAACCAAAATGGTAGAGAGAAAATGATTACTGTATGTATCACATAAATAAGGGACATACAATGGAGAATTGCATGAGAGTAAAACATGAAATCCAAGACCTCATTGATAGTGAAACAATCACATTTGAAAACCATGCAAAAAACATTGATCATAAGGCATTTAAGAATCCCTTGCCTAAATATGAGAAAGAAGAATATTTTAAACAAGGTTTTAGGATCAATCATATGTACGTCACCCTAGAAAATAAGGTCATCCACATGGTTTAACCAGTCTCTCCTAACTACTGTAATGTCATCATTGTAAAAAATGACAAGAAAGAGTCTAGAATAGAAAAAATTATGACCCAAGCGCAAGCAAAGGCCACCTTGGGCAAAGGGGGATCATCCAAGTCCTCATCTCAAAATCAAATGACAACATCCAAATAGTGAGTGCCAACCAACAAACAACTGACCAAAAATGTTTCTAAGGTCCCACAGTCTAAAAAAATTGACTTCATAGCTATTCTGCAGACTATAGCATCATCGAGCAATTGCAAGGAACAAACGCCCAGATTTTGATCTTTAAATTTCTTACAATATCTCCTACTCTCAGAGAGATCTTAGATAAAGCCTTGTCAACCTCCACTGTCCCTAAAGACTTGGATTTGGATCAGTTTCAATCTATGATGGGTCATTTAAATTTTCCACACTACCTATCCTTTTCAAAAAAAACTTGATAACTCCTTGATTCATCCACATAATCTTCCATTACACATTAAAGTCATGGTCCATAAAAATTGCATCAAACAAGTGTTGATAGATGGAGGCGCAGGTTTGAGCATCTGTACATACAAGCTAATTAAACAACGAGGATTTTTAGAATATGTCATTAATCCAAAGAAGAAAATTATGATAAAGGCATATGATGAATGTTATACACTAAATTTTTCACCATGTTAAGCGCTTGAGCCTAAGAATCTAGTATAGCATGGAAATCACTTCTAGGTTGTCGGACCTTTGCTAACTTGAAGTGAAGCCTCCGGGTTCTAGGCCGGTTCCTCTTGGATAATCACCTTATTTTCTCTTTAAAGAGGAAAGTAAACTTGGAAGGGAAAAGGATAGAAGGATAACTGAAGGGAAATGATTGAACAACAAAATTATCCTACTAGGTGATATTCCGAAGGTAACATGAATCACAATATAATGACAAGGTATCAACATAAAATCCTTGAATTGTGACAAGTACAACTTCCTAGATAGGTTTGCAAAAGTTTTTCATAGAGAAGTCTAAGATGAAACTATTGGAGGAAATAAAATATTTCACTGAAATAGCTTCAAAGAAGTAGACACAGACCATAACATGCAAACAAACATCCACTCCAACAAATAGGTACAGGAATGAGACATCAAATCACCCACAGTAGTACACAAAGATGCAGAAAAGAAGGAAAACTTGAGATAATCCACAAATTTCTTCAATAGTCAATCAATATATCATTCTTCAGAAAGAATCCCAATCATATGAAAACCTAAGGGCAGGAAAAATACCATAAAAAGTCTTGCATAAGCTTGGAAAACTGAGAATTACAGACTATGAAAAGTTGGAGGATAAAGATGATGTCTCAAAAAACTCTTACATATCCTAAGAAAATCACTAGCTAAGATCTAAAAATAGCTTATATACAACCTCCCCTAACACGCATGCTTGGGAGTCAACTCCTCAATCAACTTGGGCCAAATTAGGGTTACAATATGTTTTGTAGAAACCCTAAGAGTGTCAAGTCTTCTCATCAATGCTCTTGAGAAATATATCAGAAGATCAAATCACCCTTTGACAATCACTCCCATCACCATAAATTTGAGTAGATAGATCACCTTGATCCATCTACCCACTCTACAGGTTAAAATCGTCGCCATTTCCATGAAATCCTTGAGATCAGATTTGAATATTTGAATATCTATTTATAATGGTCATAGGTGGCATGGTTGTTTGTATTAATGGCCCAGGAGAAGACTTGGTTTCCTGTTTAAAATGCAATCATTGATCTTTATCTCTATCCTTATTCTGTCTTCGAGCTTAGATATGATCACAGAAACATGGCATCCTAGTGCAATGCCTTGATTATTAGATGTTGAGCACTTTTTCATTGAGGCTTTATGTCATCCATACAAACAAACTAAACTCAATTGGTCTTTATCTTTATCTATGATCTTATCCCTAACTCACCTTTGGCTTATCTTAACCTTAGGTATTTGAAATCCTTCATGCCTCTAATTATCTAGATAATTTGATTAACCTTGAGTTATTTGCGAGATCACACAAGAACCACAAGATTGGACTTGACGAATGATGCATAATTTATCCTTACAAATCTAATTTGATCCCTTCTTAACTCCACCACAAATCTGATTCATTCTGAGATCACGCGACTGAAGAAAAATTGAAGTCGTAGGATGATTTTCTAACTTGAGGGTTTACAACTACACTTTATGCATAGCACATGATCAAGATCTGAATCAACAACCTGTGCTTAATCTTTAGATGCAAAGAGCATAATCCTTTTCACTTTGATATTATGTGATAAAGACCTGTGCTAAGTCATTGAATGAGATGGAATATTCCCTCCAGCATGTATGACTAAGAGATAAACAAGGAAATATAAAGCACATATGACTTATAAAACACTTAAGTCACTCAAAAAAGTAACTTGAAATTAGAAAAGGTCATGTAAGAGCTAGGGTTCATCTCAAATTCATAGGGCTTCTTGCATTTTAGGTTTTAGACATGAACTAGGGGGAAAACCAATGACCCATAAAAATGCAGAGAACATGATAAAGACCATAAATCATGAAAAATTCATACAAGCTGGGCTCTACCCTTGTGGGAGCCTCATTTACTCCACTTGTAGCCAAAATTGGAGAGGATGTGAAATTTGGATAACATTTTTGGCGATTTCTATTGAAATTTAATGGGAAGTAGTACTGAGAGGGGAGGAGTGAATCAGTACCTCTAAAACTTTTAGCACCTTACATAATTTATCATTAGCAATCATTCAATTCTGATTTACCAACCATTACTGTTATTCTTTCTCATGTATCTAATGTTTGTTCATAATCTTTAATAGTTTTCAATCATTCATAGAAAAATTCATGAAATTGACAAACACATAACACAAGATATGGTATCACAGAAAACTCTTGTTAGGAAGTAAAAACTACGGTGGGGATGGCACCCACAAAACTTCACTATCTATAGAATGGAAGGGAGCTAATTAAGGCTTACAGTTTGATCACTTCTAATGATCTACCTTGTTAAGAGTATTAAGGTGGAGACCTGTTAAGATCTACTCTGTTAAGAGTTTTAGCAACACTGATTTAAGTTTGCACTCAGTAATGAGATTTACAATAGGATGGTTAAGCCCACCTTTCTTGAAAGGATTTCATTAGTGTACTACACTTGTTAGAATGAGTACAAATTTTTACCTCACTATATGCAATCTACTATTTCTGATTTACAGATCCATTAACACCTTTACAATAATTATATCACCTTAAGTGATTGATGAATAACTTTTCTCTTCTTGTTGGTAGCCTCTGTTCTATTCTTGAAAACTGATTTGAATCTGTTTGTGTTCTTCTGCATGAATTCTCTGTCTAGTCTTTAGTTTCTCTTCGTGGCTACTATCCTTTTTGAACAAAAACTATTCTCAATGGATTGAGTACCTATTTATACAAGTATTTTACCTATCTTGGAATTCACAATTTACAATGTTAACTCTGAGATCCAAGGTTTACAACATGACCTTGATCTTTAGTTTGCATGTTTTAAAATAGTAAAACTAATTAAAATAATAAATATTACATTGCTTCCTCTGCACATAATGGATTTAAAAGCAAATCAAGAAGTTATAAATACAACTTCAGTGATTTATTTGACGTGGAAAGTCAGATCCACTTTTTGCGGGATGTAACTGACTATCGGTTCTTGGTTGTTGGTTTGAACTTGCAGTCTGTCGGCATTTCTTGACTGAACTATTCATCGGGTTCCCTGTATCTATCAGGTACCTCTCTTTTCTATACTACCGGGTAGCATTGTTGTTACTCATCAGGTATTGTTTACCTTTTTGTCATCTGGTAACACTTAATTGTGTTTGTCGGGTAACCTTGGCATCAGATAGTGTTGTGCCCTGTTTGTCGGTGTAGAGTAAACTGATGGTGCAGATTCTATTTTTCTTCTAAGTATACTAATGGAAAAATATAATGCCTTCAATCTCCCCCTTTGACATTAGTATCAAAAATTGATATGTGCATAATAATGAAATTATTACACCATGTTTATATCCTTGTCATAATATGACTCCCCCTTACTGTGTGCATCGGTATAGTGTATGTATATGTACATGTATACTATTTATTCTCTAAGTGTACATTGTTTCCCCTTTCTTCCACTATACATTTGATTTCCTCCTTTAACTAAGGTGATTTACATATCAATTTCCCCCTTTCTTTGATACTGATGAAAAAAATGTACAACATACAATATGCCAAAATTGTGACAAAAATGTGTAACTTACAATGTGTCAAATACATTAGAATGGGTAATTTTGATATCTTCCATTAGTTTCTACCAATGTTCTCTCAACTATTCTAGTGCCATGTGTTGCAGCTCTAGTCTGGCATGCATATCATAAATGATGTCTAGGACAAACATTTCAGGGGTGGCAATTAGAGTACTTGCCTATGCCATATTTTGTTGCAGGAGTGTAAGTGTCGGTAAGAGCTTAACTTGGAGCTCATTGACCTCATCTCTGTACTTCATATCTACAAACTAAATGTCCTATCTCTGTTTCCTAGCCTATATGATTTGTTGATTGTGCAATTTAAGTGCTTCTTCGCTGGTGGCTAGATTTTGTGCACTGGACTAAAGATTAACATTTATTTTTGCTATCTTTTTGGTATAATCCTTAGTGAGTTTATCTAATGTGCACAATTTCTTAATTAAGGTAATAGTTTTTGATAAAATTGGGTCAATTATACTTACCAATTCAGATAGCTTGACCTTTTTCAATGCAACTTCTTGGCTTATCTTCTCTGTGAGCTTGAATTCATACTTTTGTTCAAGTCTCTCTTCCATTGTCTTCTCAACATTGGTATTCTAAGATTTTATTGCATCTGTGAGTATGACTAATTGATCAATAATTGGAGCTTGTTGATCGATATCTTTGTCTGGTACAATTTGTGGAAGTATCTCCCTTGCTACTTCTAGTACCTTGGCCTCTTTTTCCACTCTCTTCATCTTGTCTTGAATGGATTTTATCTCACATAGACTTTCATATTTTTTCAATGTTATCAGATCTAATGTTCTTGGATCATGGACTGGAATCTCAATGATTTCATCTAGAGTTACTAGATTTTTATTCATTCCTTTCTTCTTCTTTGAGATTTGAGGGGATGCAGATGTATGAACTACCATAGCTAGTTCATTTGTTTTCTCTAAATTTCTTGGGGAAGGTTTTGTTGATGATGCATCTTGTGCTTTTTTCTCTGTGGGCACCTGTTAGTTATGTGAAGACGTTTCTTCATTAACCTTGGGTGTTTCTACAGAATGTGCTCCAGATTTATTTTCAATCTCATCATCTTTCCTTCTTCACCTTTTTCTGAAGGCTTGTCCCCTACTTCCTTTTGAGTGTTTTCTTTATTCTGATTAGTAGATGCATTCTTCTAATCATCAGTTGTAGCTTGCTCTGTAGTAGTATCTATTGTCCCTTTGGTTTCTTCATCACCCTTGTCTTTGGGTGTGCTTGTTTCTTTTTCAGTTGATCACTCATTGCCCTTTAGTATGTTTATTGCCTTCATTAGGACATGCATGTTACTTTGAGTTTCTTCTTGGGCTTTGTCATTATTGGTGTCCTGCTCATTGATTAGTGCCTTGTTAGCAGTGACATTGTCATCCTTTTGTATATTTTGTGTAGGGTCTTGCACAATTGGGTGCATGATTGATGTGTCCTACATTTTTTCATTGGCAATGTCAACTATATTTCCATCTGATGTCTTATGTACTTGATGGCTTTGTTGATCCTTAAGTGCGATAAATATCACATCATCTTTCTTCTTTGGAGCATTGTTGGAATCATAGTGAGTGATATCTTGGATATTATCATCCATGCCTATATCTAAGTTAATAGGCTCATTATCACTTTCTTGATTGTTCAGAGTAATATGCTGAGGACTTCCATTATCTGTGTCCTCTTTGTGAGGTGTGTTTGTGAGAAGTAATTTCTTCTTAATGCTTGTTGACTCTGTCGGTAGATCTAGGAGATGTCTCCATTTGGTTTATGTCATTGAATCCAGTTCTATAAACTTGATCTCTAGTACTTTGTAAGCCCTTATTTTGGCTACAAATTTACTTGAGTGTTTCTTTAGTTCTTCTTGTATCTCTTCAAATTTGGATTCAGGAGGCATCAGTCTCACAAGAACTCTTTCTCTTGCTTCTCTTTTTGTTTTCAAGGCATATGACCACTGTTGGTATACCCTTTTACCTAGCTCTTCAGGAATTTGATTTACAAATTCAGCAGGGGCATACTTGTTTTTAATCATTGATTTTATGACTGCTTCCTATATTTTATTCTGATCCTCCGGATTCAGTGTATCCCACTACCTAATATTTTTATCAGTCATTGTACCATGGGTAGCAATTTATTTGGCAGCTTCATCTACCGTTTGGTTTCTAAAGTTCCTTTTTACTACATCTGGTTCATCATCTTTGGTGTCATCCAAGTCAGCCTGTGCCCTGACAAACCTTTTTCTCTTCTTTGGTGGTGTGGTTTTGACAGGTTGTTGTCTTGTTCTTTTTGCTGGCTTCTTCCTTATATAGTTCCTTACTTGACCTTTCTTAAGTGGTGTGGTATCGGTAGTAGCAGTTTGACTTCATTTTATTTGCTTCTTTGTAGGAGGTGGAGATGGAGGTGTATCAAATTTAGTAGCCTCTGTATCTGGTTTCCTTTCTTCTAGTTCTTCACTGATGGTGCCCTGTTCATCAGTTTCCTCCTATTGATCCTACTCTTCTTTTTAGACCAATAGAATATTCTTGAGATTCTTAATCATTTTAGCTTTCTTATTTATAGTCTTCTTGACTTCTAGGCCATGTTTTATCTTAGATTTGGCCTCCTCATATGTACCAAACCTTGGTTGTTTCTTATCAATGGGCTCATTGAGCAGTGCCTCAATTGCACTTGTAGCTAGATCAATATTGATCTCATAGTGTAATGGTGATAACCAAGCTATTCTTGGTACAACCAGTTTGATATGTGTGAAGTCTGTGTCTACCATGAAACATATCTCATCTTTGTGTTTTTCAACTAGTTGCTCAGGAATCCTAGTTCTTTCTATCATCTTTTCCTTGAATTCAAGGAAGTATGCAGACATGAAGGACTCAAATTTGTCTCCTAGTGACTTAATCAGTTCACTAATCTATTGGGTTACCCGTTTGGTAGAGTCTCATACAAATTTTCCTACTGAAGGAAAGTATTCTTGAAAATAGAAAAATATACACATGACAAGTGATCCAAACTTACATGTGTTTCTCTTTGCAGACCTGATTTTGATCATATTTTCATCAAGTTGTTTCAACAGGATCTCACATAGATCCATCTAAATTCCTTTTGTTACAATCTTGTAAGCTATGCTTACTACTGTTGCAGAAACACTGTTCATTCTACTAGCCTGAAAATTTTTGTAACCAATAACACATGCACCAAATTTTAACTCTTCATCGATGATTGTGTTTACTTTGAGACCTTTGTTGTCTCCTTCTACATTGGTGAGTTTTGTAACTTCTTTCATGGATGGATGTTTGTGTGCCCTAGGCTTGTCAGTTATTGGATAACCAGTGATAGCATAAAGAACATCCTTTGTTAATTGCTTGGGTTGGTCTAGCCATGGTTTTTTGTTATGCATCCTGCTCAAGACTAACTTAATCCATTCTGTCTTAAATTCCCTTTGGAAATGTAGGGCATTGGTTAACCCTTTGACCTCCAAGTGTTTGTGTTCTTCTTTCAATTTTCCTTTGACATCACATAGCTTCTTCAAAGCTTCATCCATTTCTGGATCACCTATCACTGCAATTGTGTAGTGAATGTAAGACCTAATGTCTTATATGAGAAAAACCCTAGGCGGAATTTTTGAAAATGAGCTGGCTTCATCGGGTTTTGATGCAATTTCAAGACAAATCTTGTATTTAGGTTCTACACATGTGTTGTTCTTGATTAGTTTCACCACATTATTTTTTTCATTCAACTTAGCAGTTCTTGATGTAGTTGCCATTATTTTCCAAGTACTTAAGGTTTTCTTTAAATTAGGGCTTTTCTTGACAAAATAGTAACAGAGATCTTTCATTGTCTTTGGTATTTACTTCAATTTGCAATGGTGATGAGGAATCTGTTCTCTATGTGTTGAATCGATCTGTAGAGGCTTCTTCTTTCTGC
Organism: Thuja plicata; assembly: GCA_018584345.1. NCBI lineage: Eukaryota > Viridiplantae > Streptophyta > Pinopsida > Cupressales > Cupressaceae > Thuja > Thuja plicata. The sequence goes on along the minus strand of MU224609.1, from coordinate 1,275,671 downwards.
TCTTTAATCACTTTGATGTCTCTCTACTTTCTCTTCAAATCGCGGGTGAAAAATGAAGTTGTCCCATCGATTATTTATAGAATTTTTGACCTAAGTCTTTGCAATAAATGCTCAACAACTCATTGGGATGAGAAGACGGGTTTCATCGAGAGATTGTTTCCAATCATCTTCAGTGAAGATATGATGCTTAGGGCATTTGTTTAACCAATTTGATTTTACCGACAGATAATGGTGTCCTTTCATGACTACTTCTAAACTTTTCCTTTTTACTGACAGTCGTCGGGTTATATTGGTAGTTTACCGTATTTACTTAGAGGACCGACAATTCCCGATAAGCGTAAAAAACTCATTATTGTGTTCACCAATGATTTTTGGTAAGTGTTTACCGATGGTGTTGCATCCTTAGATTAGTAACAAGTAAAGTAGTATGCATCTTTGGTTCATGCAGATTTTTTTTATTTATCAATTTATATAATAGAACTGATGCAAAATATAACTTGGTATAGTGCAGTTCCATACTTACTTGTTCAACTCAAGTGGGGTTAGTGGTGTCACTAGATCCATTGGATGGGATGTCACCATTTTCATTACTTTGTCTAGCTTCATCATTGCTTGAATATTTTTTCCACATTTTGTGTCTTGCCCTCCAGATATCTTCAATGGTGTTACCATTGGGATATGTGCTTATTTCTGTCAATCTGTCTTTGTAATCTTTCTTGAGATGACCAACTTTATGGTAGTGTAATCATGCCATTCTGGGGTTTGACCAACCTCTAGACCTTTTGGTCCATGCTCTCATGCATTTTGTAGCAATGTGACCATATCTACCACATGCTATACAGTTTGTCCAAGTGTTGTAATCCCATACATATTGATTACCAATTCTCTTTGGCTAATAAGGAACTTCTTTACCTTTTGGCTTCCATGATTTCCTTTTCTTTTTCCAGCATTCTTTAGATGTGTTCCCATTCATCTTGCATGTAGGAAAATATTTGTCCATGTAGGTTTCCTTCTTTGGCTTTTCTATCCTGCTCTTGCATTCATAAGCCTTATGTCCTTTCTTGTTATATTTATAACATAATCCTATGAATGAAGATGTAGGTGTAGATTTAGGAGTACCTTTTATTTTACCTCTGCATGCATTTGATGTGTGCCCTTGCTTTCCATAGTGCTTGCATGTTGGTTTTCTTGGTCTTGGATTTTCGTAGACATTCTTTGGATTTGATGATTCTCCATTTTTAGTAAATCCTATACCATTGTTGTTGTTGACTCTTCGTTGTCCCTCAAGAAAGTCATCCATTATTTTATTGCTTTCTTCATCTTTTCTGATAATCTCATTATGATGTTGTTGAATTCTAACCTCATGCTTTACCTTTTCATTTTCTTCTCTTAGTTCACCAATAATCTGTATTCTCTCAATGAGTTCCACATTTATTTTGTTTGCTTCTTGACTCATAAGGATAATCTGATTTGTGAGATCATGGTGATACTCTACATGTAGTTTCTCAAAAATATTCCTTCTATCATCAATAGCAAGTGTTCTCTCTGTTTCAGCTTGTCTGGTAGAACTCATCACATCAATCATTCTTACCATCTAGTTCTCTTGACTGATTTGCAGCATCTTTATTTGCTTTGTCAGATGTAGGTTGATCTCCTTTAGATTTGTGATGTTCTCTTCTGATTTATCTGATATATTACTTGCATTTGATCCTAAATATTTAAAGAAATATGGAATCCCCTCTTCTTGATAGTCTATTTCATTGTTCCTGGTAGTTATACCTTTTCTTTCATCCAACAACTCTCTCATCTTGATTCTTGCTTCTCTATACTATTCATTAAACATCTATATATCAATCTTTTTATTCTCAATATTCTTATCAAGTTTGTACTCCATTGTATGATCTTTTCTCTTAAGCCTTTAAGCTTTTCAAGAAGATACTTAGCTCAGATACCAATTATTGGAATTTAATGGGAAGTAGTACTGAGAGTGGAGGGGTGAATTAGTTTGTTCACAATATTTAATAGTTTTCAATCATTCATAAAAACATTCATGAAATTGACAAATACATAACACAAGATATGGTATTGCAGAAAACTCATGTTAGGAAGTAAAAACTATGGTGGGGATGGCACCCACAAAACTTCACTATCTACAGAATAGAAGGGAGCTGGTTAAGGCTTACAATTTGATCACTTCTGATGATCTACCCTGTTAAGAGTATTAAGGTTGAGACATGTTAAGATCTACTTTGTTAAGAGCTTTAGCAACACTGATTTAAGTGTGCACTTAGTAATGAGATTTACAATAGGATGGTTAAGCCCACCTTTCTTGAAAGGATTTCATTAGTGTACTACACTTGTTAGAATGAGTACAAATATTGACCTGACAGCATGCAATCTACTATTTATGATTTACATATCCATTAAAGCCTTTACAATAATAATATCACCTTAAGTGATTGATGGATACATTTTCTCTTCTTGTCAGTAGCCTCTATTCTGTTCTTGAAAACTGATTTGAATCTATTTATGTTCTTCTGCATGAATTCTCTATCTGGTCTTTAGTTTCTCTTCATGGATACTATCCTTTTTGAACAATAACTATTCTCAATGGATTGAGTACCTATTTATACAAGTATTTGACCTATCTTGGCATTCACAATTTACAATGTTAACTCTCAGATCCAAGGTTTATAACTTGACCTTGATCTTTAGTTTGCATGTTTTAAAATAATAAAACTAATTAAAGCAATAAATATTACATTTCTTCCTCCACACATAATGGATTTAAAATCAAATCAAGAAGTTATAAATATAACTTTGGTGATTTATCTGACATGGAAAGTCAGATCCACTTTTTGTGGGATATAACTGACTGTCGGTTTGAACTTGCAGTCTGTCGGCGTTCCTTGACTAAACTATTTGTCAGTTTCCCTATATCTTTCAGGTACCTCTCTTTTTTGTATTCTCAGGTAGCACTGTTGTTACTCGTCGAGTATTGTTTAGCTTTTTGTCATTGGGTAACACTTAACTGTGTTTGTTGGGTAACGTTGGCATCAGATAGTGTTGTGCCATGTCTGTCAGTGTAGAGTAAACTGATGTTGTAGATCATGTTTTTCTTCTAAGTATACTAATGGAAAAAATATAATGCCTTCAATTTTTTCTAAATTTCAGCCTGCTAGACATATAAAACCAGTGGCCTTATGACATTCCATTGGGCATAGGAGTCTATATTGAGAAAAAGACACTTCTGGAAAATAGGAGGATTGAAATCAGGAGGAGGGACAATGAACTAAAATAGGGAAAAGGAATATATACAAACAAAAATGACAAATGTGCAAAGCACTTTGAGGAAAGCAGGGAAAAATAACCTAGAAAGCATAATAGAAAGAAAAAACTTAATTACAAGGTAGGACAAACCTCAAAACAATGTTTTAGGTGGAATTCATTGACAAAAATTGGCAAGGCTTCTCCCTCAAGAGCTGATAGTTAAAAAATATTATGCTCCTTGCACTCAATAATCACAAATGTACCTCCCCAAAAAGAATCAAACTTGGTATGCCTGCCATGCTTGGATCTATATTCATCTCATTTGAGGACTATATCCCCAACATTGTAAATTCTTGATTTGGCTCTCTTATCAAAGCTCCTGTTGGTTTGCATATGTTAAAACTCCATGGTCTACATAAACTTGTCTCTAATTTCTTCCAGCTCCATGAGCTGAGCATATCTTATTTGCAAAGGGTCTTCTTCTTCAAAGAGGAGAAGTTGAGAAGCAAGGTCTAGAGCTGGTAACTTTGTTGAAATGGACAATTTAGCTTCTTTTCCATAGACTAAAATTTAAGGGGAGTTCCCAATGATCTTCTTTGGGGTTATCTTTTCTAACCATAAGGCAGACTTTAGTTTGGAGCTCTAATCTCTCTAGTTTTATTGAAGAGTCTTTTTGATTATCCAAATCAGATTCTTATTAGTAGACTCTGCCAAACCATTACCCTAGGGGTAATAATTGGAACTAGTATTTAGGTAAACACCATGTTTAATTTCACATTCAGTGACTCTTAGGCCTTTGAAGGAAAGTGCATTATCTGATATAATAGAGTCTAGAGCTCCAAACCTATGAATTAAATTGTCATAAAATCTCAAGAACATGCTATCATTGGCTTCCTTTAATGAAATAGCCTCATTCCACCTAGTGATGTATTCAGTTGCAGTGATTATCCATTTATGGCCTGCACTACATAGGAGGTTAATCAGGTCTATGGAATCAATAACCCACTTCATGAAAGGTTGGTTTGTCCTGATAGTTTGGAGGGGAAGAGTTGCAAGTCTGTCTTTGCCTGCAAACATGGCACACTTCATGAATTTCCTCACATGATCATTACTATCCTTAAAGATAGATGGCCAATAGTATCAAACCCTCATGATCTTAAAGGTAGTATTCCTAGGAGAGAAATGATCTCCACAAGGTCCATCATGAAATTCATTTAGGACACCTGCCACTTATTCTAAATCTATCCATCTCAGGAGAGCACCATTATGATCCTTTCTGAAAAGGATCTCATCAATCAACAAAAAAGGGAATAGATTGAAATCTGTAATGCCTTCTTTTGGCTAAACCCAAATTTGCAGGGCACTCTCCTATCTTCAAAAATGTACCATGTTAGGAAACTAACTTGCTGCCTTGGCATGATCTCTGTTGAATGCACAACTAAGGATGCATTCATCTACTCTTGATTTTTTGGAGTTTCATCCTTTGTCAAGTGTTCAAAAAGGCCTCTTCCTTTGACCCGCTTGGTAGCCTGGATATCAATGTCATATTCCATATCTTTGGTGATCCAACCAGCTCTTTTCTCATTTGGCCATTGGAAAGTAGGAACTCTTTTACACTTGGATGAGTAACTTTCAATTGTACCTTATTGTGAGTCAATAGATATCTAAACTTTTTAAGGCTCTTTACCACATAAAGTACATGCTTCTCTATGAAAGAGTATCCCTATTTAAATTCTTTCCAACCTTTACTAAAGAAAGCAATAGGTTGTTGTAATCCTTCTGAATTCTATTGAGTTAACATTGCAGATATGGCATCAGAGCCTCCATAAGCATAAAGAATAAATTCTTTTCTAAAATAAGGGTTCAATAAGGAAGGAACTTCTGTCAAATCCTCTTTAATGGATTGAGAACTATTCTTTCCTTCTTTTTTCTAACTAAAGACTACATTCTTCTTCAACATTGTTGTTAAAGACTTCAAAAGGTCTGCAATGTTAGGAAAAAATTTCCAGACAAAGTTAATCCTTCCTATGAAGGATTGAAGAATTTTCTTGTGAGGTGGTAGGGATAGCTCTAGAATAGTTGTAATCCTCTTAGGGTCCGCTATAATACCTTTTTTGGACATAATATATCCCAATTTTTTCCCTTCATGGTCTACAAACACACATTTATTGGGATTGAGGGAGATCCAAAACTTCCTACATCTTTCAAATATTTTCCTCAGATGTTTTATGTGGTCTATTGCATGCTTAGAATAGGCAATGATATCATCTAAGTAGACCAGCACAAACTTGTACATGGGGCTTTTAAAGGCCATATCTATAGCCTTTTGAAAGTTAGCACCTACATTTGACAAACCAAAAGGCATCTTTTGATAATCCATGGTTCCCCACTTGGTTATAAATACAGTCTTATATTGATCTTCTTCATGAACCAGTATCTGATTGTATCCTGAATAGCCATCTAGTAATGAAAAGTGTTCTGATCTAGAGACACATTGTAGAATCTTCTCCATGGATGGAAATGGATGGCGATCTTTTAGGGATGTCCTATTAAGGTCCCTAAAGTCAACATATAGCCTTAGTTCCCCATTATTCTTCCTAACAGGAAAAAGGTTGGACACCCAACTAGTATGCTTGATGGGGTAAATGATATCACTCTCTATTAATTTGAGAACCTCCTTATGCATGAGTGGGTCAAGTTTTGGGTTGAAAAGTCTTTGTTTTAGTCTAACTCATTTGGCATTTGGTTCTAGTTCAGTGGTATATTGAGAAAGTGTTGGGTTAAAGCCTTTGAGATCTTCATATTGCCAGGAAACGAAATCACTAAATTCCTAAAATAATTGAGTGTAGGCCTGCTTCTCTAAATCGATGTTCACCTTCCCAAACTTCAAGATTTTACCAGGCTCAAGCTCTAGTTCAGTGCAATGTTCTTGTTGAACTACCAAGCCAAGTTTACTCTTCTTTAGTTGGTCATCCTTGTTGAAGGTAGATGCTAAGGTGAAAAGACCCTTGGGAATATTATTAGATTTGAGTTGCATCACTTGGTCACCATAGCTCTGCATTAATTTATCTTGATTATGCTATCAAAAGACATCTTCTTCAAACATGAATTGCAGAATTTTCTCATCATTAAAAAATACTTGCCAATTAACATTATTATTAGGGATGGAAGGCCTAAAAATTACTTTGATATGTTGTTGATCCTTTTCCATTGAAATTCTATTAGGAATGTCATATTGGGATCCAACTACAGTTGATCTATCTGCATTCTAATTTAGTTTTCTAGGGATAGCAATAATGTTGAAAGTATGAAAATATTCTATAGCATCCCAAACCTGATACTTGTAAGCTTTCATTGTATCATTCTTGGTTACACTTATCCCTCTTACTTAGCTAACCACCAAATCACTATCACCATATAATTTTATGGCTTTGATCCCTCTTTTCCTAACCCACTCTAGTCCATTTACTAAGCTCTCATATTCAGCAGTGTTGTTAGTGCAAGAAAAACTGAATCTAAAGGTTGTATAGTATTTCTCACCTTTGGAGCACTAGTATAATTTGGAAAATAAATAAATACATGACTAAAATTTTTAGTCACATGACCAAAACTGATCATATTTGGCAAATAAATGACTACGTGACTAAAAATTTTAGACACATGACTAAAACTATGACTAAAAGTTTTAGTCACATGACCAAAACTAATCATATTCTACTAATTATTTGCAATTAACAATTATAAATGACTAATTTGGTCATCAGGTAAAATGACTAAATAAATGACCAATTTGGTCATCAGGTAAAATGACCAAATAAATGACTAAATAAATGACCATATAAATGACTAAATAATTAGTCACCCTTATAATAAAAATGACTAAATGAATGATTAATACTCCTTTACACATTAACATTTGATAATATCATATACTTATATTCTTAGAAGTTACAATTCACCAATAATGTGTGTTCGCCAGTAGACTTTTTGTACAAACATTATTTTGGTCACTATTTTCCAATATCTCTCATGAAATGAGTGCTAATTGTTATATTCATTCTCATGAGAGATTCCTTCATGTGAACCACTACTCATGAAACATGGGTCAATGAGTTAGACTCAAAAACGACATAGTTATATCATAGTTTGACCTCTAGAAAATATCTCATACTTAGCATATACAAATATTTAAATAGAGTTAAATTGAAAAATTAAAGATAAAAGACCATTGTAAAGTTAAAGAATGTAAATATAAAATAATTAAAAATATAGTTAAAGAATTGATAATTTATAGCTTGTAATTTAAAACATAGTTAAAAATATTGACAATTTATTAATAATTAGAAATATAATTAACAACATTAAACAATATAAATGTTAATTTTTAAAAAAAAAATTGTAAAGGCCTTAATTCACATTTGGAGGGAATTTTAGCCAATTTTATTTTAGCACAACAAGAGTTGGAGGGAACTTCAATCATTTTCCAAGCCAATATGCACTTTCTCGCTCGCTCTGTAAAGTCTATTTTGAAGCCTCCTCTGCACTTCATTATGGCATCTCTCACAACATCCATTTATCCTCCCTAGCTACTCTCCTGACTGCACTAAGTAATGTTGAGCACTAATCTCCATAGCTACAAAGATAATCAAGTTTGTTTCTGATTAATTTCTACCTCACTCTCATTTTCTTTTGTTCTTGTTTTGATTTAGGACCTACACATATTTATTGTACATATATAGCTACATTAGCTCTTCCAACATTTTCTAAATTTCAATAGCAAGAAAGGATACTTCCTGAGATTCGAAGGGATCTAATTTTTCTTAATCCAAGCCTCTATACAATAACTTTGTGATGGCTAATCTATATGGTTTCATAGGGCTTTGAATCTACTTTTTTTTTATCCAACTCTCACGCAATTTGATCCTTTTTTGTGAAAGTTATCATTGTTTTTCTAGAAGTTTACTTTTTTGTCTTAACAAATATGGGTCGTCTCTTGGATTTTACATTTTCATGTTTTTCTCTTCTTCATGGCACTGACATGCTTTAGGTTGTTCCATGATAAATATGTATAGCAAAAAATGAAGTTCAATTTTGAAGGACACGATTTCTTAGCATCTATTGGGGTATGATCTTCTTCCTATCTCAATTGCAAGTATAAGGAAAGTTCTAAATCTTATTAGCCCTTATGTGGAAATGAGGATTGAACATTCTAAAAATATTATTGTAGGTGCAATTTTAGATTATGCCCTTTCTTGCTTAGTTAATATAACATAGTCAACAAATGTGTTGCTTGTATATGCCTACGAATGCATAAATCTTTCAATAGCCTAGGAAAAAAAGTTTGGGGGTTTTTTTTTTAAATTAATAAAAGACTTTAAATTCAATGATAAAGAAGACTTAAGTTGCTTTTCCAATAAACCAAAAACATTAATCTACCCAAAAAATATGTCAACAGACAGGCATGCATCCAATAAAAAAACCCTATGTCAAGCATATTGTAATAAAACCAACAGTAAAAAAATTACTCATAAATATCATAACTTATTGACCTAATAAAAGAACTCAAGCAGCTAAAGCTTCTACAACTAGACATCTTTCATCATTCAAAAGATGCACTTCATCAATAATCAAAAGTGTAACAAGAATTGATAGTGAAATATCATTGCTCTTACGTCTGAATACAACGATCTGCTAAAAAATAGACATAAGATACATGATTTTGGGGAAATCAATTCATCCAAAATTGGACTCAGTCACATGCAAGAAAAATTCAATATAAGATTTGCATCTTGTAATATTCATCCACATTCCTAGCATATAGAAGAAGAAAAATTTCTCCATACTTTAGATAATATTAAGTTATCTATCTGAAACTGAATCCACTCCATTATTAACTGCATTTGATTTTACTTAAAGAAAAAAAAAACTCTAAAACCACTAGTTGCAGATGTGGAAATACTAGCAGAATATGAAACAAAGAAAAAGAAAGAACCCTAAGAAAATATTGTTTCTCCTGTGGTAGTGGGGGGTCCAAGAAAGACAGTATTTACATTTAGTCAAAGAGAAAGTGTGAGTCTCCACCGCTATAAGCAAAGACTAAAAATATGAAGTCTTCAAATACAAATATCCTTCTGTGCAGATATATTCCTTCTCTAAATCTCCCAAGTTCTTTTTATAAATAATGAGGTCAATCTCTGAAAAATTGTGCAAAAAAAGAAGAATGAATAGAAGAAACCCTTAATAAGGGAAAGCATTTGACAAGTTTTTAATATCCTTTATACTTGATGCATATCAGTACCATGTTTCAAAGCTTCCATTTTGGCATAGGTTGAAGAATAATTTATAAAACAAAGCATTATGCCAAGATGGAAACTTAGAAAGAAGGTATGGAGTTCCATCATAACATAAAAGAAGAAAAAATTGATAGATATCAACAACCAAGATTTGAACTAGGTTTCAATTAGCATACATTGGATCCCCAGGTCTCAGCTATTCAATAAAACTACCATTTGAACATAGATAAATGGAAAAATGACACCTCTTGTTCTTTATTTCCCTTGGTTAACAATATACAAGCCTATAAAATTTCCAAGGCAAAAGTACATAAATGGTGTAAAAACAAAAGAGCAGTAAGTTTGCAAGATGGAAGAAAATTCTGCTTTACCAATTCCATGGACCATTCAATAAGGATATCATCCACCTTGTGGACATGATTTAGCTAAAAAAAAACAATGTGATATGCACTCAAAGAAAGAAGGTTGGTGATATTATTGTGCAAATTTCCAGTCACATTTTGGGATTTAAGGGAGTACGTTGGAAGAAAATCCAATTTGCAAAGTAGTGACAAATTTGCATGACCAGTGAAGCACATAGAAAAAATGAAATGATTATCATTGATCTCCCGAATCAGCTAGAGATGAAGATCGGAAAAGTATTCAAATTCTAAGTTTTTCTCCACAGAATATATAGATGAGAAAATACTAGTTGAATTCAATAAAGCCCTACAACAAGAACATGCCTCGATACATGCCCACCAAAGAACCCTTGAAACAAACTTACAGCTCATTACAAACACTCATTACAAATTCTACAAAATAGAGTTGCTTCATTTGGAATACTATAGTAATTTGATGTAGGTTCCCAACAATAATTGTTGTGAGCACAAGTGTGTGTCCCTATTTATAACCTTAACATTGGATAGATATTTTTGTCCCTATCCAAACTTTTTGTAAGACCATGACTAGATGTGTTTGTCCCTATCCTAGGATGAAAGTACAATAAGCGTGGTGAGGCTAGTTCGACCACTGCTTATCATGAGTAGATGTGAATGTACCTACTCATACCTAATGATTAACTACTGAATGGGGGTTGGTCCACTATCCCCCTTTGGATAATGATGCAATATGGTGGGTGTTAGGAATATTGTATCATAGGATGCATATGGTAATTATTGTCACTATCATTTTGGTTGGTGTTGATATTTTTTTGAAAGAAAAGGTCTAACACCATAGAAGGAGGTGTTGGCTTATATCAAAGTAGGAACCATGTCATGTGATGAAAACTCACACATTTTTAGTTGCAAGAAAACATTGAATTGTCATTCAAGCAATTAAATATTTTTATAAAAAATAAGTAACTACTCCAAACCATTCACTAAAGAAGAAGATTTATTTCAATGTGTAAGGTGTAGATTCACTCCAAATGCTGAGATATACTTCCACAATGATCAGTCACACATTCAAGAAATAACAGTGCTATGGTTGCATGATTGAAATTATTCAACAACATACAATCTACCCAAATAATAAATGCTAAAGAGGAATTTCTTGGCTGGAACATTTACAGGAATCAAATCTTTATGTCACTCTATGTGTGGAAGAGTTGCCCAATTATAACATGGGAATTTAGAAAGGAGCATAGTAAATTTTTTAACATCAATTGGAAGGATTAGAAAATTTACATTTTTGCATCTAAAAAGACAGTTGTATGAACAAAAGAATAGTTGAAATCCATCTAGTTCAACAAACTTGGATAGTTATGTAAATGATTTTACAGTTGCAATATGTATGCAAAAATGTGAAAGCCTCGACAAGGTGAGTGAATTATTTAAGCCTAAAAATAAATAAATTGCATGTAATACCACATTTGCAGGCTTTACACCAATTGAGTTTGTTGAAAATACATTAGAAACTTTCAAGAAAATGCAAGAGACATGTGTATGATCAAATTTCACTAAATCTATCAGCATCCTATCTGCCCATGTAAAATATAAAAGTTATAAGAATTATAACTATTCTTCATATTTGATCACATTGTAATTGGATGTATTACTAGTAGAGCTGACATTAAAATCTTCCCTGATGTATTTTGCACAAAACTAAAGGAAACCAACAATGAAGCCCAACTGTGATTCATGGGTGAAATCACCACCTGTCATTTTCCCATTTTTAGGTCCGCTAGCAATACAATTGTCATTGAAATTATGGATTTGTGTCAACATGATCAGAGAGGTAATTTGATGTCATCAGTAAGCTTGAATGATTCAGTGGAATTTCACAAAACAGATCTCATTTCCAGCTTCCACCTCAGCCTCTAGAGGATGAAAGCCCTTTTTGGAAGATCAATTTCGATGGTGAAATTTTCCTCCCTGGTCATTCAAAATTTGCATATGCACTTCAACAGCTACTCCTTGGTGTGTGAATTTGAATCAAATTGTAGCAAATGATGTTTTCATCTGACCTTATTTAAGGAGACATGGAAAAAAGAGTCTCATATGCTTTCATATCTCTGGAAGTTGTCATTTGAAGTAGCTTGTACTCATAATTTCTAAGTAAAATTTCTTTTATTTTCTATGGATTTTACAATTTTGTAGAAGGCTAGCATTATGAGGCTACCAGAGACAAAATAAGTTGAACAAAAAACCCTTCCATGAGATCCATGTCTTATGAAATAAGACAAGATGTTGTTTTGAAATGAACTATCTCTGATTTAGACAACTCTACAATGTCTGCATCACAACATTTATGAAACACCATTTTATTCGGGTTTTTCTTCTATGTTTTCCATAATTGTTATTTGCATGCCCATGGACTTATAAAAATCAGAAATAATTTTTAGGAACAATAGTTAACTTTAAGAACATCATATCTTAACAAAATAATTGAATCTTGAGAAAAGAAATCATTACATAAATAAATTCATTAGACCTTCATGGGCAGTGTTGGATAGTCACATCTCTATCTTGACAATAATGCATTAACTACTTTCTACTAAATCCCTATCACTCTGATCATCATATGTCATCTACTTGACTCATTGTCTTGTGTCATCAAGGGCCACGTCTACTTGACTCATTGTCTTGTTTCATCAAGGGCCACTGTCATTTTTAGGAATATTTTCTCTTGACAACTCTTGTGACCTTTTTTACCAGCATAAGTATCACTATTCTATGATCATGCTTTAGTTAATGATTTAATTTCCCTTCTTTCATGTAAATCTTACTACTTGATAATGTAATCTCACTATGCTTCTAAATTTCACTGCTCCATTTACTATACACTTCAACATCCCATCAGAATATCTTAGGTATGTAACCTCTCATTTTGTTTTCAATGGATGCTTAAGGCTTCTATTATCACAACTATCTTTATATTTATTAGTATTGAGATTTTTGTACTTACTATGATCTATATGGTTATTGTGCATGGTATGACCATCCCAAGTGATTATTGATGAGTGAACATATGTCACTATTTTTACCTATCATAATTACATGCATTCTCTTCATTAATTCATATTGAATTCAAGGGCATCTTACCTCCACTCTTTTCATATTTCCATCTCTTGTAGATTCTGGAAAAAAAAATTAATGATGCAAATAAGCTTCTTATTTTCCAAAGACAAACACATATTCTTTACTCAAATGCCCTTTTTCAAGCTCAAACACATTCATATGACTATTATTTATAATTTTAAAGTGGAGAATTTTACATATGTTCCATTATGTGAATATAATCTATTCCCAGTGTCTGAAATATTTGAAATGGTACACAAGTTTGTATCTTCTTTATCTTCTACTATTTCTACAACATCTCTTTTATAGAAACCATGTCTTTTATAGTAGCCATGGTCATTAGTTTTTATGGTTTATACTCTCTATCTTTTCAAGCTCCCTATGATCAATGTTCTAGGAGTACTCTTTTTTATTTTTAAAATTGTGTCATATCATGTATTGTTTTTAAATTCATTCTATACCCTTTTTTATTTATATTTCAAGCTTTAGTGTTATTGTCTTTTACCATCATGCTTGAGTATTGCATTTCTTGTTGTCTCCATTGCATGCCTTTGTATGATAAATGACCTTTGTCAATCATTGTATATCATTCATTTGTCATAATAGAATCATTTAAGTAATTAGGTAGTTTCATTACTCCTTTTTCTCTTAAGCTTTCTCATAGGTGCATATAATTAATATGTTATATTAATTATTTTGTACATCCTAGCTTTTTCCTTTTTAGGGTTTCACTCACCTTTAAGGTTGAATGCTTGTATTTGTTTTTGCAGACTCTCAGAATACATTTTTGAGCTCTCACTTTTTGAGCACAAAAGGGTTTCATCTTTTTCCCTCTTTTCCTTCATTCTTTGTAATAGGTATCTTGCATACAGATTGGTCTCAGAAGTCAAAGGTGAATTTCTTAGTTTCTACATGGTATCAGAGCCATTATGCTGCTACTTGTTCGAGTTCCTTTGAAGCTGTGGATCAAACATCTTTTTTTCTACCTTTTTCTGTTGTTTTTATTGGATCTAGGGAGTCTCATTTTTTTGGTGCACTTTGGAAAAAAATTGACCTCACGGTTGCATCTGGAAGGACCAAACACCCTATAATCCATATAAAACATGACCTATTTGGCCTCTGGAGCATCTGGGAGAAATTTTTTGCCCTACTTGGGCCGTACGAGCACGAAAATTGAAAAAAATTCATTTTTTTCACAAAAAAATAAAAAAAAATGTTTAAAAATAATGCCTCATATGTTATTCCGAGTGTGCCAACAGTGCTCAACTTGGACACCGCCCGCACACTGCCCCTAGCCCGCGTGCCACCCTCTGGCCACCGTGTCGCCACCGGCCCCCACTGCCACTACCACCCTGCTCGGACGCTACCGCCGCCCAGCCCGGCCGCCACCTCCGCCAGCACTGCCACCCAATGGCCACCTCCGCCTAGCCAGACATCCCGTGATAGCCATACGGCCATCAAAATATTTTTTGGGACTATTTTTTTCTAGGGAGCTGGTCTTTTGGGGGTACTTGTGCCTTTTTGGTCCTACAGGGCTCATACAGACACAGATTTTTGACTTCTATTTATCGTCGAAAAGCTCTTTCCAAGCCTGTCACTCTCATTTAGATTTCATTTCCTGATTTTTCCATTTTCTTGCTAGATTTTGTAGTCAAAGATGTACCTTTGTTTGTGCGCTTGTTCTACTTCTAGAACTCAGGTTTTTTTCTCATTCTTTTGCTTTCATAGTAATTTGTGGTGTATGGGGGATATTATTATACATTGTGGGGGGGTGCATTTTACTTTCTACTTTCTGCATTTTACTTTCTACAATTTACTTTCTGTGGCCCAGCTGACACCACATAACTACCACACATGGAAGCCACGAATGACCAGACTCCTCATGTCACGAGGTTTATGGTCCTGCATGGATGTGGCTCAGCCAGTTCTATAGAGGGCTTATAAGGCTCTTAGGCACAAAAATAGGATGGATGAGGCAATGGGCCTCATTTCCATGAATATTTCAAATGGGTTTTTATTCCACCTGGATGGTCTGACCACACCCAGGGATATGTGGGACAAGTTTTCCACCTTGTTTGGCACCATGAATTAGTTTAGGGTTCTCCAGATAGATGTAGAGTTCACCTCCTTGGTACCTAAATCATTCACTAGCATTGAGGACTTCCTGATGAAGTTCAAATCTCTTCGATCTATTTTACAGGTTTCTTGAAAGACAAAGTCAGATGATGAGTGTATCTTTTTGATACTCTCAAAAATTCATGGCCCTTATCATATTTTCACTTCTACCTTCTACTCCACTATGGATGCACTGGGTGCACGTCATGTTATGCCCTCTTTTGAGACCTTCTATGACAGGTTAACTTGTGAGTAGTCCAAGCTCAGTTAGATGGATTCTCTTACAGGTTCACAGTCATAGGTATTACTTGCCAAGTCATCTCAGGATATACAGAAGCCAAAGCCGAAGCAGATATCTGATTCCTCTTCTCAGCACTCTATTGACCCACCATCTTCTTCTAAGAAGGAGAAATAGAAGACTGAGAACCCTACATGTTCCTATTTTCAGAAGGGGCCTCATGATGAGTCACATTGTTTTCATAAGAGATTTTATGGCTATGAGAAACAGATTGCAGATTTGCAAGCTCTCCTTCAGAAGAGCACTATTTCCTCTCCAACCTCTTCCACCTCACAGGGGTCTACTTTTCAGTCTTCTGCCTCATCTTCGACATTTGGATAGGATTTTGGATAGGGTCATGCATTAGAGGCTTCCATTTCATCCCCTTCCTAGGTCCCTTGGATAATGGATTCAGGTGCTTCTCACCATATGGCGTCTTCTCTGGAGATCTTCTCTTCTATTGAGGCTTCTCCTATTCCCCACATTCTCACGGGGAATAACACTATTATGCAAGTCTATAGGAAAGGTTCTGTATGCATTTAGGATGGAACATTCAATGATGTATTATATGTCCCATCTCTATCTGCAAACCTTCTCTCAATTTACCAGATTACACACAGTGGATTAGGGAAGACAATTGAGTTCACGCCAGATTCAATCTTCATTCGGGATAGTGTGATAGGTGGCATTATTGCTATAGGGACAGTTGATCATTCCACTTGTCTCTACACCTTTTCACACTTTGGTCCACCATCTCCATCATCGGAGCACAACTCTCCTCTTACGTGAGAGCATCATGTGGGACAGTCAGGTCACTTGAACCTCTATGTTGTTCATGAGACCACTTCTGTGGCTGCCTCACCTTATCTTGTTGGGGTTTCTTCTCTTCAACAGGACTCTTCTTCAGCACTGCCAGACCCTCCAGCTTCATTCATCGATCCACCAGGTGCAGTTGTTGAGGATTCTATAGAGGAAACTCATCTCCTCTCTTCTGACAGTGTCAAAACACCTGTCATACCACCTACATTGGGGGTTCCCTTTCAGGATCCTCATTTCTACTCCTTTGAGCATCAGCTCGCCCTTCCAGTGACACCTCATTTTTCAAGGTTACCTCTTCAGTGCTCACTTCCTTCCACTCCTTTGTATTGGAGTCATGGTGCTTATTTCATTGATCCAGGGGTTCTTTCATTATGGGGGGGCTTTGGAGCCTCAACCCTCTCTCACGAGGGGTTTGGCAGTATGCATTGTACTCATGGCTTTGAGAGAGTCTCTTGAAGTCATCTTTTGTCTTTTTCTTTCTTTTATATCTCTTTTTGGAAGCAGTTTTTCCCACTGGTTTTTCTCCTTAATCTCCGATTCACAAAGATTTCCTTGTTTTGGGTACCTGATCAGGCCCTGTTGATGGGACCCATTTCTTGATTTCATAGTTGTGCTAGGTTATCTTACTTCCTGAGCTTCGCTTAAGGGGGGTGTTAGAGTAATTAGGTAGTTTCATTACTCCTTTTTCTCTTAAGCTTTCTTGTAGGTGCATATAATTAATATGTTATATTAATTATTTTGTACATCCTAGATTTTTCCTTTTTAGGGTTTCATTCACCTTTAAGGTTGAATGCTTGTAATTGTTTTTGTAGACTCTCAGAATAAATTTTTGAGCTCTCACTTTTTTAGCACAGAAGGGTTTCAACTTTTTCCATCTTTTGCTTCATTCTTTGTAACATGTATATTGCATGCAGATTGGTCTTGGAAGTCGAAGCTATATTTCTCAGTTTCTACATTAGTCTCTTTGTTAGAATATGTTGAGATCTCTTTCATAACCATTGGTAGGTGTTAGGAAATGAGTTGACTCATATTGGATATTGTTTTGCATCAAAGGTATATGACTATATCATAAGTAGGAATTTTGATCAGACGGTGATATGTGTTTCAAAGAAACTAACAAATTTTGACATGTTAAGGATGACGAGAAACTTCTAGTTTGGGGCTTGGTACTCATCTTAGAATCTTGATTTTTTGTGAAGGATTTCCAAGGAGTCATAAGTGTTGTATCCATGAAATTTCACAATAGTGATTAGAATATAGGTTGTAACTAGAAGTGTTTGGTGGCTTTTGTAAAGGTGAATCCGTGACTCCTTTATAAGCCTAATGTGTGGTGAATCGATAGAATAAATTCCTCTTGTATCCCCAAGGAGTGTGTTCTATTTTAATCTCTACAATACTATGAACATACATAAAGTAGAGGTTGATAGTCATGTTTAAAATACGTAGAAAGGTTAGTGAATACCCATTTTACTTGATGTTTCTCAAGGTGAAGGAAAATTTTGGTAATGTACTTTTGATTGGGTAGTTGTTCCTAAGTTGTGATTGACATTATTTCAAGTTTTTTGAGTATGACCCATATATCCTCTACATCAAACATCTTCTGATCATAGGAACAAAGTCTTCTAACTAAGGTTCTCCTTTCCGTAAATGCTAAAACTTGGGATTAAATTTTCCTAGAAGATGGTTATTATTTTCAAAAAATATAACATTATGAATGTGCACTGTTAGGTTTTTGACCCAAATCATAAATTTGGAAAGCACATTATAATAACATATTTAAGTAGTAGAACTGATAAAGTAGTACTAGTGGCAATCTCATTACATAAAAATTACTATTAGTTAGAATTTTTTGTGCCAGAATGTGCAATCTTTTTGTATTTGTAGTAGCTATCTGAGGTCATGAAATGCCCAAATTGAGAATACTCAAAGCAGCTAGAAGCCAATAAAATTAATATAAATGAGCTTTGTTCAAGTTGTCTACAAACTAGCATTGCTCTTGCTTCCTGCAAGTAACCTTCTAAATGACCCAAATTAGGTTACTGTTCAAAAAACAACCAAATCCTATAACACTCAAATAGACAACACTACCCAAGATTTTCATTGTATTTGGCATCTGATCATAAAAGTATTGTTGATCTCTAAGTTTTGTTGATCATTAGTGTCCCACACTTAGTAATTTATCTAGGTAGTTTAGCCAGTCATCACTGCGGCCGAGCTATCCAGTATAGGTTGAGCTATCCAGCACAATCATTGCTGAGAAGATAATAGCTTCTGAGTTAGATGATAACCAAGTTTAGTCCATGCTGAGTGCCAAAGTCCTTTTTATGCCAAGCAAGACAGTTTTGTTATGTATGTCAGGAATGACACAAATTTGGAGGTAAACTATTTTGGGTCGACTTATGTAAGCATTTAATATTTGAAACAGGATAATTATGAATTTAATTATTTTATCCCACTATGTGTCATAGAGCCAATAAGAAAATTGGATTGTCCTAAGTGGCATAAGCATTTGATCCTGATCGTTGATCTAGATCTAATTGCCAGATCTGTAAAAGTATATTAATATTTCTTCTTACCCTAATTAGAGAGTATTGTGAGAGAATGTGTATGCGTACATGAGAGATGTGAAAAGGGTTGTTTTGAGAAAGGAAGCATAGATCTAGTAGAGTGAATGTGCAGTGAGTAGCAAAGTAAAGATATATCAGATTATTAGATCAGAGAAGGTATTGGAAAGAGGAGATTTGTTATCAGCATCAAAGTGCATATTGAAGGATCAGAGCTTGAGACATTCTAACAAGTGTATCAGGTGAAATCTCATAACAAAGTGGTTCTAACAGACCTTTCTAAATCTATTAGCCGAGTGCTTACTTTTTTGTAAGTTCAAATCCTTTACAAGGTAGATTGTAATGATCTATAGCTCTTAACCGGGTAGACCTTTAACCAGGTAGATTACATATTGTGATCAAATCTTGTAGCCCTAATCAGCACAATTTATTGTTGTAGTAGTGAAGATTTTTTTGGGTGTCATCCCCACCCTAGTTTTACCTTATTGGGTTTCTAGATTACCAAAATTTTGTGTCTTGAGTTATTTATTTATTGTCATGGATGTTACTAGATGGTTGATCAATTAATTTTATGCATGATTGTGGATCAGTTTGTTTTAAGAGATAAAAATTTGAAGATCTGATTCACCCCCCTCTCAGTATCTTGCTTTCCCATAGTGTATTTACAACAATTGGTATTAGAGCTCAGTTCTCCTACAAATAGTTTTAATCAACTTGAGAGTATAGATCTTGAGATGGAGATTTACAAATTGGGTAAATTCATTGAGAATCAAAAGATTGAAATTCAGCTAGCATTACATCAGCTTGAGAAAGATATACAAGAATTGAGAAAGTCCTTGATATCTGGGAAAGATTTGGCCAAATAAATGAATGACACTCATTATTAGGAAGAAGACACTACAAATCTATTTTAGAATGAAAAATCTACTAAGAGTGATGCAACAATTTTAGATCTACTGGAAAGGAACAAAACATTGTGTGAAGAAGTCAGAAACCTGAAAAGAGAACAAGAAATGCAAATGGTAAGACTATGTGAAGTAATGGAACAAAAGAAGAAAGCTAAAGATGACAAAGATATGGCTAAAGAAGAGAAAATAATGATGACTATCAGACTTGAGGAAAGGACACATGAGGTACAAATGATGAAAAATAATCTGGTTGACATGGGTAATCAACTGTTACTTGTAAATCGGGAGATTAGTAAGAAAGACATGGAAATTGTGAATCTGAGATTTGAGAACAGTCAATTTAAAGATGAATTGAGATCTGAGAAAGGACTTAATGAAAGATTGAACAGACCTAATGAAGCTTTGACTCATTTTTAAAACCTGATGGAAGCATCAAGGAGATCTAAAGATTCTTCTAGATTAGGTCATATCGAACAACAGACGTCAACTGAGAAAGGAGAATAATCTAAGATTGGGGGAAAGAGTAATGTAAAGTCAAAGAACATCAAACCTATATGCCACCACTATGGAAAATTAGGACACACATCAAACATCTACCAAAGAAAGAATGGTAAGTCTTATCCTAAACCTAAGTTCAATGGTTACTCCTTTAACTATAATAATTTTGGACATCAAGCACATTAATGTTGGGCAAAGTCAAATAATGCACCTCCTACACCTATATTCAATGGGTATTGTTACAACTCTCCAAAATTTGGACATAGAGCACAAGATTTTATATCTAATGCTAAACAACAATGGACATCAAAGACACAAGCAAAAACACCAAGGAAAGGTAATGTATGAGTTAATTTTGGCCTTCTAAATCAACCACACACTTCAACATAGTCCTTCTTCACCAGGTATAGCCAAGACTGAATATGAGTTATTCATCCTGCCTGTCTGCGTGATTCGACCTGTTGCC
>MU224609.1:1232880-1246293 GCA_018584345.1 Thuja plicata | reverse complement strand
AAATAGTATAGTGTGATAATATAGTATGTTTCCATCAATGCCAAAGGGAGAGATTGATGACATGTAACTGATTGAATGTTTGATAATGTTAAGTTGAAGATGATGCAAGACATTAAATCAGTTAATGTTTTGTATTTTCATTGATGTCAACTTGATATCATATGTACAGTCATGTACATAATGCCAAAGACTTCAGAGAATCAATGGAATAGAGGTTATGCTTTCAGAAATGCATAAAATTCATGTATTCACTAAGTGATAGACAACACCAATGGAGTGCACACCATCGGTAAAGATAGAGAAAAAGGCACAGTGATGCCCGACGAGTAGAAGACAGTGTTGCCTGATGAAGCAGAATCACAGGATGCCCGACGAGCTAAAAATAGTGTTTCCTGATGAGAAAGATCCAATGATGCCTAATGGATGGAGATCCCAAAGCTAACTAAAGTTGCACCGATAGAACTGGCAGTTGTCACCAACGATGAACTGCAGAATTGACTAATAGAATAGAGAGATTAGAAAATGACAAAATATCTAGCTGGCAGAGCTTAAGGATAGACTTAACTGGTTGTTTTATTTGTTTTATTCAACCACAGTTAAGTAAGTGATTTAAAGATGATTTATACAGCTAGAAAGAAGATAACTATGAGATAAATTAGGAGTTAAAGCCATAAATCAAATTGGCTAGATTGTTTTTCATGCCAAGAATCAAGAATCAAAAACTATAGAATTGACCGACAGAACAGAGAGATTAGAAAATGACAAAATATCTAGCTGGCAGAGCTTAAGGATAGACTTAACTGGTTGTTTTATTTGTTTTATTCAACCACAGTTAAGTAAGTGATTTAAAGATGATTTATACAGCTGGCAAGAAGATAACTATGAGATAAATCAGGAGTTAAAGCCATAAATCAAATTGGCTAGATTTTTTTTCATGCCAAGAATCAATAATCAAGAATCAAGAATTAAGGAATATCATGTCTATATAAGAGACAAACAAAATTCATTTCCAAAAGCAATCAGATACACGGGGGAGTGAATTGAAAGAAGATGTCAAAGAGAAACTAGTGAAGGTTAAGCTTCATACAGTCCTGATCAATCAAGCTAAGGGAGAGCTAAAGAATTCTATAGACACTGACGAACAGTGAAGCATAGTGTCACAGAGCAGAAAGTGTGAAGTACAAAGGAACTAAATTGATACATTGATCAAAGAGTTATTGTAAGTAAATAGATCTAAATATCTACAATTCAAAGTTGCATTAGAAATAGGTCATTGTGTTTCAGTTTAACCATTGAAGCATTAAGTCTCTTAACAAAGCAGGATTTAACCATCTTCTATAATTGAGGTATATCCTAACAGATTACCAAAAGGGTTGATTGATGATAGTATCATTGATCTTACCTAAAGCCTATTAACAGTTTAAGAAGGAGGTTGATTCAAGGATGGTAGTAAGATTAGCATAAAGCCTATTGACAGTCTAAAGGCTGATTCAAGGATGGTAGCATAGATGTCAGATAGTTAGTGACAATCTATGTATAAAAATCCTCTAACAAGGTCACACTTAACCGTGTGTTTGTAACCTTTAACAAGGTT
Source organism: Thuja plicata (assembly GCA_018584345.1). Lineage (NCBI taxonomy): Eukaryota > Viridiplantae > Streptophyta > Pinopsida > Cupressales > Cupressaceae > Thuja > Thuja plicata. The sequence continues at coordinate 1,244,699 of MU224609.1, read as the reverse complement.
GGCTCCTAACAGGGATTACTTTAGAAGAGTGAAAATTTGGGGTACCGGTCCCAGTGGTTTTTCCGTTAACAGGGTTTCCACGTTAAAATCCATGTGTTATGTGTGTATGGTTTATTACTTTATTGTTTTACATTTCACATATGCATTTGTGGATTGATTGGTATACTCTGCATATTTATTGAGTATCGGTAAATAATTTTTACTGCTTATCGGTAATCAAGGAGAATAAGGACAGACAAGGTAAACTGACAGAGAGTTAATTATTTTCAAGTATTTCAAGGCATACATCTTATAGGGACTTAATAATCTGAGGTGTATTAATTGGTGGATTAAATTTTAAAGGATAAATTTTTTAGGCCACTGATTCAACCCCCCCCTCTCAGTTATTACTAACAATTTGCAGCTATAATAGCTTTATTGGAAGAAGAGATTGATGGTGCAGCAAAACATTTTAGAAACTATGAGGAAGCTAAGTGGAAAATCTCTAGGGATTTGAAGGATGGCACTATGGAGAGGAAAAGGAAGAAGATTGTCAAAAATCTAAAGAAGATAGTTGGAATTAAAAGTGATGAATAAGTAGAGGATGCACCTTTGGGTTTATCAATAGGACATGGAGAAGATATGTCTAGTGAAGAAGAAGAGAATGAACCTAAAGAGGATATCACTGTGAAAGGAAATGGGAAGCAACTAGTGATTGCCAAGGCAACTAAAGCAAGAAAAGCCAAACCTAAGGCTACCCCTCCTTTTTCTAACCAGCCTAGGACTAGGGCATCAATTGTTTCATCTCAAGCCAAGTCAACAAGAGTATATACAAAGAATAATGTTGGAGAAAGAAGTTTAGGGAAGAGAAAACAAGTTGGAACTAAGGCACTATCGAGTATGCTTGGGAAGAGACTGAGAAGAAAAATAATATTGGAAGAAGAAGATGATGAGGAGAAGACAAATAAAGATGAACCTAGCAACATACCTATAGCATCATATAAACCAATGACCAGTATTGATGAGGTATGCAATACTATTAGGAGTATAGATGGTTTAGTAGGATTTAAATTTATCAAGTATGAGAAGCAAAGCATAGAAAACAAACATAAGATTCAGGAAGCATTGCTAGATATGATTTGTAAATACAAGATGACACCTATAGAGATAGGAAATCTTGTTCCTACAGAACTTTATGATATTTTATCACAAAAGTGGCAATATTCTTTGATAACTAAAAGATAGATAAGGGAAGGAACACTAGCTAAGGTCATTCCCGATTTAACCAAGAAACCGATAGCAAAGTTTATTGAGCAATATCAAAGGAAGTTTATTCCTAAAAAAAGAGCCAATACAATATTGAAAAATGATATTGAAGGTGTAGTACAATAGAGCACCAAAATATAGAAGGAAACTTTTGGGTTAATCACTAAGAAGGTTGATGAGAAAGGTGAAGGCACCTTAGAGATGAAGGAAATGGAGGAAGAAACTACTACTGATCAATTAGAGACCGAGACAGAACCACAAAAGGAAATAGGAGATGGGAAAACTCTAGATTTGACAATGGATAGTCCCATTGACACTACACTTTGAGAGAATATAAATATGGATGCCAAGGATCAGAATGAGCCGGTAGACACAGGTGTGCAATCACCCATTCATACAACTGAGGCGAAGATAGAGAAATAATGAGAAAAGGAGGTAATCAATACTAATCCACCTATTTTAGAGGTTTTACAAACAATTTTAGAGAGTGGAGACATGATGGAAGAAATTGCAAATAATCCTACAGAACAAGAGGCTATACAAGTGTTGGTGGATCTACCACACTCTGTATCATCTACTCCCACTGGACCCTAAATGGGTAGTATACTTGAACTAAAGGAAATCTTGACTCGGATGAAGGCAACAATTGAAATTGATACTGACAAAGGAAAATATATCACAGAACCTGAGCCGAGTATTAGCTCACCAGAGATTAAGAAGAGGAAGCTAAACAAGAAAAAGTCACCAAGCTTAAATGTCACATTGGATGAAGTTATTGTGATTCCTAAATGGGATCCTTAGAGTTTGGCATATGAGCAGATTCGAACCCTCCAAGACCTATTGAAGAGGAAGAAGAGACAACAATAAATGAAGAGGGAACAAAAGCAGAAGCAAGTTCTACATGACATAAAGGATATTTTTGTTGAATCTTTTAATATGGAAGATGTAAATGAGCAAGCACCAATACTGGAACAGTTAGTTCATATAGTGCAGAAATTTACTGATGAAAATATTGAGGCAAATGAAAAATTATTGCAATGGTCTGAGAGAAGATTTGAGAACAAAGTCTTGGAGAAGATATCTAGAGAGATTACCACCAAACAGGTTGAACTTTCTTCTCTTGTTGAGATTCTTGAGGAAGTTGCAAATAATGTTTTTTCATTGTACAAAAGATTATGTGATGTAAAATTATTTACAGAGGAAAATCAATAGCTTATTGAGAAGTTGCACTTAGATATGAAGTCAAAAACAAGTTCATTGAGCATGGATGCTATTTCTAGCTCCACACATTTTGATAGGTTGACTCATGGACAGAGGAGATTAGCCAAGCTTATGGCTGAAGATGGCCAAATCAGGGGAAAACTAATAACAATTCAAGATAATTTGATACCTCATTTGGAGGTTATTCAGAAGGAACTAACAGTTGCATGAGAATTGGTCAAGAGAGATTCTCATCTCTTTACTACAAATAGTTTCATAAGTCTAGATTTCGAGCTAGAAGTTAAGTTGGAGGTTATGAAGTTTGTTAAGGATAGTTGGGATACATTTTTTGCATTGATATTACAGCTTCATAAACCATTTTTGGACAAATACAACTTAACCCCCATGACTATCAGTGACAAAAACAAGGGGGAAACATGACAAGAATCAGGCAAAAGAAAGGAAACAGAAAAAGATGTGCAGAAATAGGCATAAATATCTTTGTTGAAGGCATGTATATTATGTATATGTGTATGAAGTATGAAGTATAATCTAAGGGGGAGTACATTGTGTACTTAGGAAAATTTTGTGAATGTAAATGATAATTGTTTTTTCCACTAATATCAAAGGGGGAGATTGTTGATCTCTAAGTTTTGTTGATCATTAGTGTCCCACACTTAGTCATTTATATAGGCAGTTTTAACTAGTCATCACTGCGACCGAGATATCCAGTATAGGTAGAGCTATCTGGTACATTCATTTCCAAGAAGATAATAGTTTTTGAGTCACACGATTACCAAGTTCAGTCAATGTAAAGTGCCAGAGTCTTTCTTTTTGTGCCGAGCAAGAAATTTTTGTTATGTATGTCAGGAATTACAAAACTTTTGAGGTAAACTATTTTGGGACAACTTATCTAAGCATTAATATTTGCAACGGGATAATTATGCATTTAATTATTTTATCCCACTATGTGGCATGGAGCCAATTAGAAAATTGGATTTTCCTCAGTGGCATAAGCATTTGATCCTGATCGTTTATCTAGATCTAATTGCTAGATTCGTAAAAGTAATTAATATTGATTCTTACCCTAATTAGAGAGTACTATGAGAGAAGGTGTATGCGTACATGAGAGACATACCAAGCACTGTGTTGAAAGAGGAAGCATAGATCTAGCAGAGTGAAAGTGCAGTGAGCAACAGAGTAGAGATATATCAGATTATTAGATCATAGAAGGTATTGAAAAGAGGAGATCTATTATCAGTATCAGAGTGCATATCAAAGGATTAGATCTTGACACATTCTAACAAGTGTATCAGGTGAAATGTCTTAACAAAGTGGTTCTAATAGACCTTTATAAATCCCTTAGCTGAGTTCTTACTTTGTTGTAAGTTCAAATCATTTTAAAAGGTAGATTGTAATTATCTATAGCTCTTAACTGGGCAAACCTTTAACCAAGTAGATTACGTATTGTGATCAAATCTTGTAGCCCTAACAGGCACACTTTATTGTTGTAGTAGTGAAGATTTTTGTGGGTGTCATCCCCACCCCAGTTTTACCTTATTGGGTTTTTGGGTTACCAAAATTATGTGTCTTGAGTTATTTATTTACTATCATGGATTCTACTAGATGATAGATTAATTACTTTTATGCATTATTGTGGATCAGTTCATTTTAAGAGATAAAAATTTGAAGATCTGATTCACCCCCCCCTCTCTAAGTATGTTGCTTTCCTATATTGTATTTCCAACAATTGGTATCAGAGATCAATTCTCCTACAAAAGGTTTTAGTCATCTTGAGAGTACAAATCTTGAGATGGAGATTTACAAATTGGGTAAAGTCATTGAGAATCAAAAGATTGAAATTCAACTAGCATTACATTAGCTTGAGATAGCAAGACAAGAATTGAGAAATTCCTTGATATCTAGGAAAGATTTGGCCAAAAAAATGAATGGCACTCATTATCAGGAAGAAGACACTGCAAATCCATTTCAGAATGAAAACTCTACTGAGAGTGATGCAACAATTTTAGATCTACTAGAAAGGAACAAAACATTGTGTGAAGAGGTCAAAAACCTGAAAAGAGAACAAGAAATGCAAATAGTAAGACTGTGTGAAGTAGTGTAACAAATGAAGAAAGATGAGGATGACAAAGATATGGCTGAAGAAGACAAAAGAATGATGACTATCAAAATTGATGAAAGGACACATGAGGTACAAATGGTGACAAATAATTAGGTTGACATGGTGAATCAAATTTTACTTGCAAATCAAGAGATTAGTAGGAAAGACATGGAAATTGTAAATTTGAGATCTGAGAACAGTCAATTGAAAGATGAATTGAGATCTAAGAAAGAACTTAATGAAAGATTGAACAGGCCTAATGAAGTTATGACTCATTTTGAAAACCTGATGGAAGCATCAAGGAGATCTAAAGATTCTTCTAGATTAGGTCATATCGAACAACACACATGAACTAAGAAAGGAGAATCATCTAAGATTGGTGAAAAGAGGAATGCAAAGTCAAAGAACATCAAACTTGTATGCCACCACTATGGAAAATCAGGACACACAACAAACATTTATCGAAGCAAGAATGGTAAGTCTAATCCTAAACCTAAGTTATATGGTTATTGCTTTAACATATGAATTTTGGACATCAAGCACATGAATGTTGGGAAAAGGAAAATAATGCACCTCACAAACCTAGATTCAATGGGTATTGTTACAACTGTAAAAAATTTGGACATAGAGCTCAAGATTTCAGATCTAATGCTAAAAACCAATGGACATGAAAGACACAAGCAAAAGAACCAAGGAAAGGTAACACTTACAATTGGGATTACAACACATGGCATAGTTTTCATTACTATGGTGAGTTTGACCATGTTCCAGAAAACTGCATAAAGACACATTTTAGAGGAAAATCTAAGAGTTGGATGAATGGAAGCCTAGTTTTCTATAATTGTCTGAAGATTGGTCAGACTAGGAAGGATTGCAAGAAAAGGGTACCTGCTCCTACTGGTGAAGATATTAGAGCACAGATGAATGAGACATGGATAAGGAAAAAAAAACTGAGCAGCAACGAAGCTACTGAAGCCAAGGATACCCAATCCAAAGGATCGGGTGATCACACCATCACTAATTAAGCAAAGAAAGGTATGTGATCCTACCATTGTAAAAAAATCATCCATGCCAAAAGTACATATTGTGGAGGTTTCCAAAAAACACTTATGAGTCAATTATCCTTTGCTAGCTTAAGCCTTTTAATTTCTATCAGTGCAGTGACGGTCATTGAAACTGTAAAAATAAATATATCGATGCCTATCCTTTGGAGCAATTTTATACCCCTATCATTCCCTAATAATATTTTTGCAATTGGAATAAATATTTAGTCATAGATAGGGACCAATATCATAATATATGCTAATAAAATATTACATACTTGTAGCAGGGATCAAAAGATGTTGACCAATTTTTCTATCCATTGTGCTACCCTATGATAGCATTCTATAAATCAGATTTACTCTAAGGGGATAATATTCTTTATACTAATGACATTGTTATGTTTAATTCAAACACATATTTGTAAGGCTACCATTCTTTTTACATGCATTTAAGAAATGAAGGCTTGGCTCTTGCAGGTCTATTGATGAACAAATATGGATTTTTTTTTTTTGGGGGGGCGGGATCTCTGGACTTCTAATTTGTAGGATCATTCCATTAAATGTGGCTCAATTGTTCATTAACCTCATAGGATATACAACTTCAATGCCCAATTGGGCCTCTGGTATGTCTGTACATGACCTTCTCTGGAGTTTCTTGGTGTAGCATTCTATTTTTTATTGGTACTTTATCAGACTATCTTCATAATTCAACATAAATTTTTGGAATGGTCCAAATTTTTTGTGTTAACTACTGAATTGATTACCATGTAATTTGATGCATCCAGTTTATAGGGATTCTTAGTAATCTATTTTGTGATCTTGGATGGTTCACATCATGTCAGTTTTGAGTTTCACATCTTCACCCTTGAATCACTTCTTTCACATGTAAAAGCCAAACATATAGGTAGTTTATTGGGTCCATCCACATCCCGAGTCCATGAATGAATTTGTAAATATGCCAAAACTACATCCAGACTTCAACTATACATGCCATGACTTCAAATATGAATTTCAATTTCATCTGATTTCAAGTTTCTATTTTGGTATACAATATTCGTAATGTTGATGTGGCTGACCTTTCTCTTAAAGATAAATTAATTCAGCCTATTTGTTGTGGGTGATGAATTTTTACTCTATTCATAGGTATTTGGAGAGGTTTCTCTCATCCATTGTCCCTAGACTCAACACAATAGGGTTGAAATGCCTGTTGTATATAAAGAAATCTCTATATAGACCAAGCTCCCAACTGAAAATTCTTTTCATTTTTTTAGGCTCCATAATGGTGAAGGTTGCGAAGGATTCAATGGACATATTGACACCTCCATGCATCTTCTACATTCCCTATACCCATATTGTGCATATACTACAATCATTGTATTCCATGAGATGAAATAGAATTCTATCAAACACTTGACGTGCCTTGTCTATGCTTCCACTTTTTTCATACATATCGATGAGATCATTTGAAACTATACCATTTGACAAAAATCTTGCTTCTATTTGTGGGCAAGTTGACACTCAGGATGTATATGGCCTATTTTTTGTTTTCATTATGGAAACAAAGTCATATGAAGTTTTAATAGTAAACTTTAAAGATCAAAATTGGCTAAGTATAGAAAATAGAGCAGTATAGAGATATACAGTTGATCAGAGCACCAGCCCACATGTGTATGATCGAGTTAGACTATGCGCCTTTATACTTAATATTTATGACATGTAATGAATTTTAGTCTATACATACATGGTATGGTATGATAGTACGGAGAAGTTACAGGAAGTTCAAGAGCCACTAGCAGTTCAAAAAATAGAGTATGAAGCCGACTTCAAATTTTGGATTAGCGTATAATATTTTGTTTTGTAATGGCTATGCACCTATTGTACTATGTTTGTAATTATGTCTTTAAAACTCATGTAAAAACACTTAAGACAATTTATTTGGAAGCGTTGTGTATATTGTTTTTGGGCCGACTAAGGTCTTGTTTTTAGTCACGTCTATTCAGGCATGTATATATACTAGACATGCACTTTTGTATTAAGTGTGTCGATGAAAAAGAAGAAGAGAAGATATTTAGAAGAACAATATAAGGAAATCAGTATGAATTAGAAGTCTTGAAGAGATCAAACCATCACCGCATAAATAGAACTAATCAGAAAATAGTGTCATTACAGCAGTTCATCTTTTGATATAGCATATATCTATTACCTGAAGGTTGTAGCCTTCATCTTATTGAGTAGTGAGCTCTGGCAATGATCCAACCACCTTTAGCAAGGTTTTTTAAAGACTCCTAATAGGGTCATTATACTTTCATTGTAAAGAATTCTCCTAACAGGGAAAAGGAACTCTAATAGGTTCATAAGAGTAGTACAATCACTTGTGGGTACTAATTCCCACTGGGGTTTTCCTCTGATCAAGGTTTCCCCGTAATCATATCTTGTGTCAAGTGTGATTGTGTTATGCTTCAATTGTTATCTATTTGATTTACATTTCAAATTTCTGAAATAAAGTTATATAGACAAACACTGATTCACCCCCCCCCCCCAAGTGTTTCTAAAAATTGGTATCAGAGCTCTGGTCCTCTGAAATAAATTTTAACCACTTGAGGAGATCATGGATTCAGTAGAAGAGAAACATCTGAAAAATAATCTTGAAGAAACTCTTGATGATCTTGATAGATCTAAAAAATAAAAATGAAGATCTTAAACTAAAATTTGATGGCTCCCAAATGCTTATAAAAAAATTAAGAAAAGATCTGAAAGATTGCTCTACAAATGATTTGGGAAAAATGGTCAAAAAGATGAATGAAGAAAACATGTCTCTAAAAGACAAGATTGAAGATCTAAATGAATAGCTTACAGATAGCCTAACAGTTATTGAAGAAAATACCAAAGAAAGAAAACAATTAGATGAAGAACTTATGCAAGAAAATATGAAGATCTTGGAGTTGGAAAACATCAAGAAAAAGATAGAATCTGAACTAACAGAAGCAAAAGATAAAATTGAGAAACTACACACAAGTTATGATCTAATTCAATCACAACTTTATGCATAGAAGCTAAGAGGTGATACTACTGGTGTTGGATACAGTGTAGCTCAAATTTAAATCAATGAAATGAAAGAAAGAAAGAAAGAAAGAAAGCACAAGAATAATCCACAAAAGCAATGAAAAGTGAGAATCTTGTAGAGGGTAATACATAACCTCCTAAAAATGAACACAAGCTAGTTAACCGAACTTGTTATGCTTGTAAAAAGCATGGAAACTAGGCAAGAGATTGTAAAGAGGTAAGACCTTTCAATGGCTATTGTTAATCCTATAATAAATTTGGTCATAGGGATATACATTGCAAAATAAGTCAAAGAAATTAGTCACAGCAGAATCAAAGAAATATGACTCAATACAATCAGAAAAATCAACCTCAGAGAAACTATTAGAATATTACATGTCAGATATGAAATTATAATGGACACACAGCCAAGTAGTGCAGCATGATAAACAATATCAATAGACCTCCAATAATTTTTCATTGATGTAACAAAGCAAGACATATCTCAAGGTTTTGCAGGTTAAGAACTCAAAAACAAGAAAATCCTAAAGAATCAGTGATTGAATAATGTGGAGAAGTAAAGTTGTAAAAGGTACAAAAGATTTAGGTAGAATATGGGTTGAAGTAAAGAAATATAATGATGAGAACAATGTAGTAGTTGCATCCATAATGGATTCACCTTCTACTTCTGGTTTGATGACCCTCATGGTCTTAGGGGGAGCTATTCTAGCTCTGAACCCCTGCGTGGCTGGTATACTCACCTCTGACTATGTGCCTATGGATTCATGTATTTGGTGATGAATTGAGGAAGTATGCATGGACACATAGCTTGAACTTGGATAGAAGAAAAAATTTAAATTATCAATGTAAACCGCATTACAACAACACGCATTAAATGCAATACCTTTTATATAAGTCAGTAAAGAGATCTCTCATCTTCACTTTTGGATTTGAGATTGAGCATTCAAAGAGAACAGGAGATTTTAGCATCAAAGAATCAACAAATAACCACTGGTTGGTTATGAAGTTGAAGAACATGTGTTGGAAGGATATGCACAATTTCTTTTGTCTATGCCCAAAGATCCAAATGAGCCAAGATGGGGCACATATAGAGAGAAGAAAATCAAGTTGATTCTATCTTATACAGTGCATATAACAAAAGGAAGGCATCAAGGATTACATCCAATATCCTAAAAGTTCATGGGGTCACACGAGAAGACCTAGATAAAGCTAGGGAAGCTAAGATTTCAAAAGAACTTAAGCAAACTCCCGTAGAAGTGAAAATAGAAAAATCTGATGATATCCCCAAGAAGAAAAAGAAGTCTAATGAAGGTACATCTACACCTTCTACCACCATTGATCTAGAATCCTCTCCACCTTTAGTACCAAGAAAGATGACTAGAAGGAAGAAGCAAGTTCCCACAAGTCACCCATCCTCAAGAAAAACAAGGAGAAAATTAAAGAACATTCAAGGCCCTCCTGAGGTAGGATTCACACCTAGTCTGACAGTCTTAAGGAACAAAATTGTTAAAGAAGGAAGACTAGACTCTATTAAAAATTTCTATGACAAGTACCAAGAGATAGATAAATCAGAAATTCATTCTATGATTATCTCTCATATGATCAAGTTTAAAAGATCAGTATTGGAACTCAAGACAGTCATACCAGACAAAGTATGGAGCATACTAGACCTATTAAAAAGAAAAGAAATAGAGGAAGATATGAGGATTAGAGAAGAAACATTAGACAATCTTCTCCATGTTTTCTCACATGATGAGAAGGAAATACTGTTAGACTTGGTAAAACCTCATCTCAAAACCAAAAAAAGAACTCTTCAAATTATGAACAAAGAGTATGAACTGGTTGGTGAAGAGACTCAGAAAGCATTTGAGAAAGCATTTTTGAATAGACATATGTATCCATCAATGGCACCTACAGCAAAAGTGACTTCAGTCCCTCCCAAAAAAGATAAATAACTAGAGATTCTTAATGTGCCTATGACAGGTCCACTGGATTCAATGCCCAAAGTTTCATCACCTTCTGATACAACCAAAGATTTAGATGAAACCACTTTGATCAATGATGTTAAGGTATCCATGACAGCTTCAGATAATGACATGAACAAATTTGAAAAAAGAATTTGTCATCACCGAAGAGACAGAGAAGGTATGCACTGATAATACTTCCTTACAACAAGATAAATATCCTCCTAAAGATTCAATAGATTTGAATAATGAGGAAGATAATCAATCTAATGAACCACCTATTATGGAGATCCCAGTGAAAAGTGAATGTATGGATACTAGTCAAAATTCTATATTCAGTCCATCTATTCAACCATCAACGTCATTGTTGTCAAGTTTAACCCCTGACTCAGCAAGCCTAGATGCATGGGGAGAAGAAGATTTGATCAAGATCACAGTATTAGCCATGGAGAAATACAAAGAGAAACAAGTTATGAGAAACCCTTTCTTTCTAGAGTCAGTGAACATTTTGAATACCTTAGTGCCAATAGATAAGAAAGTGGCTAAAATTTAGTCAGTTGATGATGTCGATAGCATCTTAACAAGATGTGTGTAATAAAATATACCTTCACGAAATTAAGATTGAAAGCAACAATTCTGTGGAAAGATAAAACAACTTAATCTAAGAATTAAAGCTAAAATTGATATCATCTCATGGTTCTCTATCCAAGCTTTGTTAAGAGAGCTCTCAAGCTTAATCTCTCTCAAGGAAAATCCTGGAATGAGATATGTATGAAAAATGAATGCTCCAATCTAGCTAGAATTCTCAAAATGCTAAAAAATGCTCCAAGATTATGTGAGAAAATAACAAATGCTCCTAAACATGATATGCTAAATGTAATGCAAATGCTAAAATTCTCTCAAAAAGCTCTCAAATGCTCCTCATATGCCTATAGTAAGGATGATTTTTTCTCTTGAATTCTTGGATCCCAAACACAAAGGAAATGACTTGTATTTATAACATTTTCCCAAGGGTAGGGGGTAGAGTGAGTTAATCATGATCAAAGTTTGGTTATGTCAAAAGCTTTGAGGTGTTTTCAAATGGAGGGAAAGTTGGTTGGTTGTCTCAAAGATATTAGGAATTAAATAACTCCATCATTTAATTAAATTAGCCATGGAAGGGTGATTGGGTTGGATTTGATC
>MU224609.1:1112464-1206568 GCA_018584345.1 Thuja plicata | reverse complement strand
AGATGTAAACTTAGGAACCTTAGGTGTGACTTCTTCCTCTATAATCTATTGTTCTTCATTGCTTGAATCAGGGTCATTGCATGAGACATCAATGCAATCAAACATTTCTTCAATCATAGTATTTTTAGTGTTGGGTCTGGATTCTTCTTCAGTCAAAGGTGCATATTCATAGTACCTCTCTTGAATCATAAAATTCTCATCAATATTTACATGCGTGATTTCAATTATCTTCTTTAATCTTAAATTGAAACATCTATAAGCTTTTCTTTTTGTAGAGTAACCAAGAAAAATACCTTCATCACTTCTAGCATCAAAATTTCCAACACTATCATCTCTCTTGATGTAGCACTTACTGCCAAATATTCTAAAATATTTTACTGTGGGTACATTGCCAAACAAAAGTTCATAGGGTGTCTTGTCCACACCTGGTCTCAATTGTGTTTTGTTGATAGTATACACTGATGTGTTTACTGCATCTCTCCAATAGGTGTGCGCCACTTTTCCTTCAATCATCATGGTGCGTGTTGTATCAAGTATAATCCTATTTTTCCTTTCTGCAATTTCATTTTGCTAAGGTTTTCTGGGGTCACTCAACTGCCTTTTTATTCCATGTTCTTCACAGTAGTCATAAAATTGGTCAGAGGTGAATTCTCCTCCTCTATCTAATCTTAAACATTTCATTTTTAGTCCAGATTCATTCTCAACCTTAGCTTTGAATGTTTTGAACTTCTCAAAGGCTTCTGACTTCTCTTTTAAGAATGCAACCCACATCATCCTAGAAAAATCATCAAAAAAAAGAATAAACTACCTTTCACCATAGTATGATCTTGTTTGAGTTGGGCCGCATAAATCTGTATGCACTAAGTCCAACTTGTTTTCAGCTGAGGTTGGCTTTCTTCTGAAGGAACTCCTTACATGTTTACCCATAACACATTCCCTACAAATTGTGTCAACTAGTCTTGCAATGTTTGGTAGGTCTCTAACTGCCTTGACATTACTGATCTTTACTATATTATCAAAATTGATATGACAAACTCTCTTGTGCCATAACCAACTATCATCCATCTTTGCAACAAAACAACTTACATCTGAATTAAGATGAAAAATATTACCTTTTGTTTTATATCCTGATGCAATCATGTCTCCATCCTTGTTGCTAATGATGCACTTGTTGTCTTTGAACTCCAAATGATAGCCTTTGTCAAGTAGTTGTCCAACACTTAGCAAGTTATGATGTAATCCATCAACATATAGAACATCATATGTCTTATTATTTCCATCTAGGGTGATGGAACCTCTGCCTATGATAGATTTAGGAGTGTTATATCCAAATCTAACCATACCACCTTTGTATTTGTCTAGATGAACAAATCTGTCTTTGTCACCTATCATGTGGTGTGAATATCCACTGTCAATGATCCAATTAGTTCTGATATCTATTTTGGAGATTAAGGCTAATTCATGATCTTCTTCTTTATCTACAATGTCCATATTTTTGAACAACCTTTCCATGTCTTTAAGGGCAATGAATCCAATTTCATCTTCTCCTAAATCTTCATTAGTTACACCTTCTTAATCATGGTAACATTCCTTCCTGTACTTAGGTTTGTAGTCAAATATGAACTTCTTGACTCTTGTGGGACACTTAGATGCAAAGTAACCAATCTTATTACATGAAAAACACTTGAATGGAAGTTTTCCTTCATACTTTCCTTTTCCTTTCTTTTCTCTCTTAGCAATCATGGAAATTATTTCTTCTAGTTCTTCATCAGTTTCTTCATTCTCATTATGACTAGAGATGTGTGAGGATTTCTTACCATGTATTGAAGCTTTGAAGGCTGTTTCATTCTTAGGTTCAGTCTTCAATCTTGATATCTCAAAAGGAGAGAGCTTGCTGATCAAAGTCTCTCTCTTGAAGTCTTGTGAGAATTGCATAGTTTCTTCTAGAATACTGATCTTGTTTTCATAGTCTGATGTATGCTTTGTCAAATTTCTTGATCTTGGAAAATTCACTGTTAGATAAGGAACTGATTAGTGCTTCTTTGGCAATTGCATTAGTGGTAAATGTTTCCTTCTATCTTCTAGTAGCATCATCCTTTGCAAGGTCTTTCAGAGATGGAGTTTTAACTTCTTGTGTGGCAATCTCAAAGATCTCAAATCTAATGCATTGTAGATGTGTTATCATTTTGTTCTTCCAATCCAAATAGTTCTCTCCATCGAACTTAGGGCTTTCTTTTCTGAAGTATGACATCTTGATCTACCTTAAGCTGTTAGGCTTCTTTTCCAAGGCACTTGGCTCTGATACCAATTGTTAGAATACTTCAGAGATAACTGAGAGGGGGGTGAATCAGTTATCTACAATTTTAAATCTTTTGAACTTATTAATCTAGATTGATATAAAGTAAATACACATTTAGATGACACATTACACAACACATCAATTTGGTTATGGGGAAATCAAATGGTAAAAACCCCGGTGGGAATTAGTACCCACAAAGAACTATACTATTTATAGTATTCCCTATTAAAAGATTCTTCAACCCTATTAGGAGTTGTACAATACAATACAGTAGTATAGTTGACCTGCTTAAGGGTCAGACCCTATTAGGAGTCTTTTACAATAAACCTATTAGGGGTGGAGAACTCACTGTCCAAATGGTGAAGGCTACAACCTTCTGAATATTTGATACACACTGTATCAACAGGATGAACTTTTGTATGTAACACTGCTTGTCTGATCAGTTCCTTTTATGTGTTGATGCTCTAACCTCTTGTAAAGAAATATAACAATCTAATCTGTATTCCGAATGCTTCAACATAAACATCTATGTTATCAACATATGATAAATATAGCTCTGCTATATCAACACTCTGCTCTGCTTGTCAATCTCTAGCTTTCACAACTTTTCTTATCATAAATGACCTTGTATAAATACATACCCCAATTATGAGATCATGGGACCTGTTGGAAAAATCTTCATAACATCCTTTTCGGCTCTACTAAGCACGCAAGTATAATTACAACTGCGCAAGTCAATGTTGAATAGACGCGTCGCTTCACTAAGTTGGCTTCACCAATTTGACCATAACATTGTAATCTTCTTGAAACACGTTTAGCGCATTTAGATTAATATCAAAAACTCATAACTTATCATGAATATACACATGCATATGCAGGAGATATGCACAAATCAATTAACATGTTACATACGTCGGCGTTAAACCATTAATCCTCTAGAACTATAACTGTCAATAAAAGAATTACATATCTTTACTTAAACATCATATCTAAGTCTGTGTGTATGAACATAGCATAGTAAACATGTCAACAACATGTATCTATCCATGTTAGTCTTCATGTCATCATATGGATAAGTACATATAGAAGTACTGATGTGTATTATATGTTGTCGTCAATGACAAACATACAATCAATCAATTGTTTAGAATCAAATCTCCAACATTCATTGCATTGCAAAATCCATACATGGTTAAATTGAAATAAAACATATAGAGATAAATTGCATTAACATCATTTGCATCCATTTATCTATGTCCTACTCTAAGACATTTGCACCCATAGCACAATAAAAATTAAATGCATCATAGAAACATGTAGATATGCATAAAGGGAAATCTCATAACATCATCAAAGGAGGAATCAAAGATCATCATAGATACATGTCCATCATCAATGTCTATAACCTAAATCAGTACATCAAAGGTACATCAATACAATGGTCCATACATCAAAGTTCTGAACAAAAGTACATATGATACAATGTTGTATATCCTAAGTCCAAATCTATCTCATGACCTAGTAGGGGCACCTGATCCATCTCCGGCCAAACCTGTGCCTGAACCTCTTGCACCATTGGGATCTCTATCACCTTCTCTATCTTGTGCCCTAGGAGGTGCCTGACTAGTGCTCGCACTGGTTGGTAACTGAGCCAGAGTAGCTAGAAACTGCTACAACATGGTCATAACCTAATCTAATCTCATTGTCATAGCAGTCATCCCTTCTTGTAACCCCTAAACATCCTGCACTATATCATCTGTAATAGGAGGCACTAGAGGATTCTATGGTGCCTAAGGCACTAAGGGTACCTACGGTATCACCTGCACTATGCTGACCTGTGGGTCCACCTGTGGTATCTGTCCCTATACAGGAACCTATCTAGCCTCCTAGACATGTCTATGCCTGTGTCTGGCCCAATCTACATCCACTCTCAATGGATCCTAACCCTGAGGTAGCTATCCACCTACTCTCCTCTACCTAGGATATCTAAATCCACCACCTTAGCCTCTCGCATGTCTGCCTCTCATCCGAGGACCAACTGCTCTCTATGCCCGTGGCACTCTCAGTACCCTCTGTAGTCTGTGCCTGCATGGCCTGCCACCATCCTCTCCATCATCCCCATAATCTCTATCATCATTTTAAAGCTCATACACATTAGGAATGGGCTCCACTGGATTAGTGAATCGCATGAACCGATGTCGAATAAACCACTCCTGATACTCTATCACCATCCTTGCATCTTCCACCTGTGGCATCAGATCCCAAACACCATATCCGAGTTGATCTATCTACAAGAAAGCTGTCTGGTAATCAACCTATGCTCCCCACATCGACCTCTCTACTTGTACTCTAGCATATAGTGCCATACCCTACTGCATATCTTGCATCTGGCCATACTGGCGTAGCACTCTCCCACAACAAAATCTCTCAATCACTAATGGTGATTGGCCTATCATCCATCGAGGTGAGAACATATAAGGTAACTCATCATCATCCTCTTGCCACCTCTCACACTATAGATATGGCCTCCAAACCACCTGATCAATATCATTGATGGTATGTCTCCAAAAATTGACCTTGCCCAGACGATGCTGGACAACCATGCCATCATATAGAAAAGAATAAGGGTAACCATGACCCCGTACTCAAGCTGAGATTGGCCTCATATTAGGTAGATGCTCCCATGTCCATAACTATAAAAGTACTGCACCTACAGAAATAGCTACACTACACTGATATACAATCTCATGGAGATGATGATACAACTACACCAAAATACAAGAACCCCAATCCAGTCTCCATGGATGTGCAATTAGGTCCTCTAAAATCTAGCCCCATCTAACTATGAAACCATGACCTCTCCTATCTGGTAAAAGTAATTCCCCTATCACAGCTCCTAATAATGCTGGTAGAGTGGGAAATGAGGCAAACTGTGCCCAAGTAATGCAATCATCTGCAATGATGTTATCTTCAAACACCCATCTACATACACTGCTATCATATACTAAATCATAATACACCCTCTCTCCATGAGTCAGGATCCTCAATAATCTATATACATCCTCTGGCGTAATAGCCATCTCGCCTAGAGGTAAATGAAAGGTATTATGGTTAGAGTGCCATCGCTCTACCATAGCTGTCAACAAACCTCGGTTAAACTGAAACTGAGGGAGGTCTAATAGGAAACTCAATCTGCATGTCTCAATAGTATGCCACTCAAGAGGTGTAAGCTCATCTACCAAATTAAAAATCTACAATGCTACACCTCGCACCCACAACTTGCGGTAATGCTCCTACATTTTGAAACAAAGTGCATCATGTTAGTTTTTCTCTTGGTGAACCATTCTAAGTCAATCACAAAGCATTAAATCTATCTTTGCTCTAACTTGAGCATATCAACTTATTTCTCCTAACCTCTATATCATGAGACACAAGGACAATTTGTAATCATTTTTAATCATATCTAATTGCCCTATCAAACATTCACCATTACGACTTTTCTAATATCCTAAACACCACATGACATTTTGGATGAACATTTTCTAGCTTGGAACCTAATTGAGTCATCTAGATGATCAATCAAGTTAAGTTCATCTATTTTCCTATATCAAATTTTCAACTTTATGGGAGGTGGCGCTTAACTTAGTGTACGCGGCTTTTTAAGCCACATGGCTTTTTAAACTTTAAAAGTGGCTCTTTACCACATGGATGCGATGCTTAACCAAATAGGTGGCCTTTTGCAAGCCTACACGGCTTTTAATACCTCATACACAGCTTTTAAAACATGGTGTTTTTAGGCGGCTCATTTCATACTTTGGGTGAAAATTTTGACCTAGCTCCTACGCAGCTAAGGATTACGCATACGTGGCTTTTTACAGTGTGGACGTGGCTTTTAACTACCCTACATGGCATTTTACCTATCCTACACAACATTTTGCTAAACATTTTCTAAAAAGCAATAAAAAGATGTAATAAATGCAATTTTAAGAGCAATAAGTGCACTAAGGGGGTTCGAACTACTCACCAAAGGCCCATAGTCAGGAGGTCTCTGATATATGCGCACTCGCTTGAACCTATGGTCTCGAATGGGGACCACCATCCCTATCAGTTGTCAGAGGCTCAGAGCTAAATCTCAATAGTAAAAAGTGAAAATGAATAGTAAATTTGGGTTTTTCAACCTATTTAAGTTATTTTAACCTATTTTATGAGATTTTTGACCCAGTCAATCCTAATCTGCATATTCTGCACACTGGGGCATTTGTCTGACAGCTTTCCACATCATTGTTTATCAAAAATGCAATCATCTTGGATCTATCCTATCAACATTGTTCATCAACAACTTTTACCTAAGATCAATATAATTTCATTTCCGAGGGGGCATCATCATATCATCAAACTGGGATTCTACATCATATCTTGTATCAAATTTAGGGCATTGAAATTTCAAACTTTATCAATCGGGGTTTCATATCAGAGTTTCATATCAGAGTTTCATATCAGAGCATCATAGTAGGATTTTATATCAGATTTTCATATCAGAGTATCATATCAGGATTTCATATCAGAGGTTCCATATCAGGGTTTCATATCAGGGTTTCATATCAGATTTTCATATCAGAGTTTCATATCAGCATTTACATATCAAAATTTCATATCGGAGTTTCATATTAGGATTTCATATTGGGATTATCATACTAGGGTTTCATATTAGGTTTTCATACCAGTCAATCATCTCATCAGTATTAGATCAATGATTAGGACAATCAAGCTTTCTTTGAATCAATGCGCTTTGCACATCAATTCAAAGAGGGGCATTTGTAGGAACCTAAAAATTACCAGGTGTATCTCAAGCATTCCAAATTATAAATCTCAGCCAAATGCTTCAAAAATCTCATCTCAATGCAAAACAAATGGATCAAACCAAATGGACATTTATCAAATCAAATGGACAAAATTCAAATCAAATTAAAAGATCAAATAATCATGAAATCACATAATTAAATTCAAGCCTAAAGGGATTAATCAAATTATGCAATTGATTTTTCAATTGTATAGTTCAAGTCAAAAGGATCAAATCCAACCCAATCACCCTTCCATGGCTAATGTAATTAAATGATGGAGTTATTTAATTCCTAATATCTTTGAGACAACCAACCAACTTTCCTTCCATTTTAAAACACCTCAAAGCTTTTGACTTAACCAAACTTTGATCATGATTAACTCACTCTACCCCCTACCCTTGGGAAAATGCTATAAATACAAGCCATTTCCTTTGTGTTTGGAATCCAAGAATTAAAGAGAAAAAGCATCCTTATTATAGGCACATTGAGAGCATATGAGGAGCATTTGAGAGCTTTTTGAGAGGATTTTAGCATTTGCATTACATTTAGCATATCATGTCTAGGAGCATTTGTTATTTTCTCACATAATCTTGGAGCATTTTTGAGCATTTTGAGCATTCTAGCTAGATTGGAGCATTCATTTTTCATACATATCTCATTCTAGGATTTTCCTTGAGAGAGATTAAGCCTAAGAGCTCTGTTAACAAATCTTGGATAGAGAACCATGAGATGATATAGATTTTAGCTTCAATTCTTAGATTAACTTATTTTATCTTTCCATAGAATTGTTGCTTTCAATCTTAATTCCATGAAGGTGTATTTTCTTACACACATAATGGATTTCAATCTTAATTTCATGAAGGTGTATTTTCAAAGCACACTTCACAATTTTAGTAGACTCAGCTACTAGAACTATAGAGGAAAATTACAAAAATGAAAGATTGGAGGAATTGGTAAAGAACTTCTCTTTAGATCTCAACTCATTGAAGATTGGTCAGACAATTTTTAAAGAGTTAGCATCAAAAGGAAGGAAAGTAATAGAAAATTGCATGGAGAGAGACAAATTCACTTTTGAGCACATCAATAAGATTGAGGAGGCAAATATCTTGGTTGAAAACATAAGGCAATCAGTTGAAACATCCTCCCAAGACATCAATATCTGCAACAATATCTATCAAGGGAAGATAGACAAGATTGAAAAAGCTAAGATGGAGATCAACAAGATAAGGATCAGGTAGACCCAACTAAGAAATGAACTTGCACCCTCCTTAGTTGTTTTGAATAAGAACATCAAATAGATAGATGCAACCATTGTCACATATGATCAAGAACCCTGCAAGTATCTCACAAAGACGGAGAACCTTACATATGCATTATGCGCCCATCTACAGACTATTGATGCATTGAAGGCATTCTAGCAGCAAGAGATCAAGAATCTTCATATTTCTTATCCAGATGTGTACTTGGAGTAAGTACCTAGAGACTTAAAATTTTTTACACCTTTGTCATTAATGTCAAAGGGGGAGTAGTGTATGTATATAATGAGTATATAGCCAAAGTTATGATATAAATTTTTTTGTTGTTAAGTCAAAGTTTAAGAAACTTGGCCACACTCCTTTGTTGCCATTAATGAAAAAGTGGGGGATTATTGGAAAGTTGACACTCGGGATGTATATGGCCTATTTTGTGTTTTCATTATGGAAACAAAGTCATACAAAGTTTTGACAGTAAAATTTGAAGATCAAAATTGGCTAAGTATAGAAAATAGAGCAGTACAAAGATATACAGTTGATCAGAGCACCAACGCATGTGTGTACGATCAAGTTAGACTATGTTCCTTTATACTTAAGCTTTATGCCATGTAATGAAGCTTAGTCTATACATGCATGGTACGGTATGACAGTACAGAGAAGTTACAGGAAGTTCAAGAGCCACTAGCAGTTCAGAAAACAGAGTATGAAGCGGACTTCAGATTTTGGATTAGCATATAATATTTTGTTTTGTAATGGCTATGCAGCTATTTTACTATGTTTTTAATTATGTATTAAACACTCATGTAAACACGCTTAAGCTAATTTTTTTGGAAGTGTTCCGTATGTTGTTTTTGGGCCGACTAAGGTCTTTCTTTTAGTCACGTCTATTCAGGCATGTATCTATACTAGACATGCACTTTTGTATTAAGTGTGTCGATGAAAAAGAAGAAGAGAATATATTCATAAGTAAAATATAAGGAAATCAATATGGAGTAAAATTCTTCAAGAGATCAAAGCATCAGCGCATAAATGGAGCTGATCAGACAACAGTGTAATTACAATAGTTCATCTTTTGATATAGTATATCTATTACCTGAAGGTTGTAGCCTTCATCTTATTGAGTAGTGAGCTATGGCAGTGAGCCAACCACCTTTAACATGGTTTTGTAAAGACTCCTAACAGGGTCATTGTACTTGCATTTTAAAGAATGCTCCTAACAAGGCAAAGGAACTCTAACATGTTCATAAGACTAATACAATTATTTGTGGGTACTAATTCCCACCAGGGTTTTCCTCTGATCAAGGTTTCCCTGTAATCATATCTTTTTTTAAGTGTTATTGTGTTATACTTCAATTTTTTTCTATTTTATTTAAGTTTCAAATTTATGAAATAAAGTTATTTAGACAAGCACTTATTCACCCCCCTCTCAGTGTTTCTAACACTATTATCCTTTGATGGATGCCTCTAGCTTAATTTGAACCTCCCATTTTGGAACATGAAGGGAGGATGCTGGAAAAGGTTGTGGAATTTATATTTACACCTTCCAATTGCATTCACTTGAAATTTTTTAAAGCCTTTTCAATTAATCCATTTTGTGAATATCCCACAATACTTACAGTCCATGAAACCACATGTCTTTGAGACATTTTTCAAAACAATTTACATGCCTTATCAGTGCTTCCACATTTTGAATACATGTCTACTAGGGATGGTGCAACTACAACATTTGACAATATTCCTCTTTCCTCTATGATTTTATGGATGTCTATACCCTATTCTAAAGGTTTTGTTTTGGAATAGGCTTGAAGGACACTGGAAAAGGTTGTGTAATATAGCTCTATCAACTATTATTGTCTAGGTTATCTGAAATGTATGTCTACTTCTCTTCTATTGTGACTCATGACAATCATTACATTTTTGTCCTCAAATATTATTGAATGTTCTAATCCAACAACATTGATGCAGAGCACAATGGTTCAACATATTTTTTCCTATGCACTAAGGACTGAATCTTCAACCTGACTATGAGATACAACTATTCACATCAAGCATTTCCCTTAATGTCACTAATCTAATTCACTTATCTTGGATCAACTTTAAGATCCTATAACTGATCACCAAAGCCATACATTCACTCAATGGCTCCTTCAAGGCCTATTAATGGTCATAGACTTTCCAAACTATCCTCTCTAACCACCATTCTCAACATGCTGAAATTTCCAAAGCTCTGACCACACCTAAAGTCCTGATCACATCCATCAACGATGAATGATCAAAATACATTTGCGGTTGGCACTATGACCATATTATTTGTTTTTCAAATGATTTTCATTGGGTATCATTAAGCATGAGTAGGCCAATAAATGGTGGCAGACCTTGAAATGTGTCTTCCTTTAGCTTCCAGTCATGTAGAATTATAGAAATATTGAAGTGAACATGGGTTCTCAAAATAGTTGGATTTCTTCAAGGTAGAGGGCTTACAATGAAACTTTGGCCATTTTCACAATAGGTCAAGGAGTATTCCTTTGGAAAGACCATCACCCATAATAGTGGCCACATCATACACTACCTGGAGTCGATCTATACATATTGATGAATAGAGTGACAAACCAGAGAGGTTTTCAATTATGTAAGGTGTTTAATAATTGGAAAAAACACTATAGTGATTTCCTTGTTGGAAAAATTATATTGTAAGTTCGACACACATCGACCCCTTTTGAGATCAATTCATTTGCAATACAATACAGAGAACATTTGTGAGAATGACATCCTCATAGTTAGTGAATGCGGTGAGGTAGGAGTCATTAGAATAATTCAATGAATTGATTTAGTGATTATAAAATAAGTATCATCTATTTGGAGGACCAAACTCTTCAGATGGATGGGATGGTTGCTCATGGTGTGAGGCTCCAGACAAGTTTCTATGAGTTCATAGGCAATTCATTGATGACCCTATCAAAATGAATTGGCTAATTGGGAGTAACATTTTTTGAATGATATAATATGCATAACATCGGTTTGAGACTCCTGCAATTATTGAAGGGTCTATTGTCTCCTTCAAATAGATTAGTGCTTTCATTTTTATTCATCCTTTACAAGGCCAGTATCAAATTAGAATCATACTTAGAGTCAGCGACTAAATATAGGGACCATATTAGGGGATGTGATTTGAAGTTCAAGGCAGTGAATAAGAGTGTGAAGATTTTATTCATAATTCAATATAGAAAAGGCTCTCAGAAGAGCCACAATAGTACCATAAATGGACACATGAATAATAAGAGCATAATTAGTGCTAGTATCACTAAGTCATAGCCCAAATTAATACATCGACACTCACCTAAGACCTAGATTAAACTTTTCTTGATTGGGAATTGGAATTATAACATACTTATCAATTCAATACAAGGAGACTTATATTTTGCACCAATAGAGATAAAATTCAATGCCCATTTAACACAAGGTTTCTTAGTGATTAAACATATTGAAATCAACATTGAACTTATCCTAAACAATCTCTAACTTATTGGATTTTTATAACTATACATTCTACTGGTCATTTAAGTTATCTATTCAATAATAGCCATAACCTAAGTGGATCTACAAGGTCTATTTCAACGGTCTACAGGGGGTATCAAATATTGTAAATTATAGTAAGAGAATGATAATTCATCGTAATTGTCCCAAATATCCAATGCCATTATAGATAGTGTTTATTGGAAAAAGGGTTCGATGTGTGTCGAACTTTTAATATAATTTCACCAAAAAGGAAATCACAATAGTATTTTTTTCCAATTATTAAACACCTCGCATAATCGACAACCTCTCTAGTTTGTCACTGTATTCATCAATATGTATATATCGACTCTAGGCATTGAATGATGTGGCCACTATTACGGGTGATGGTCTTCCCCAGATAAAGAAGACTTTGTAGTTGAAAAAAAAAAATTTACAACACAAATCCATGTTGTAATTTATTGGAAATTTCCTTGTGTGGTATGTAAGAATATCAATGGAACTTTGATGACTTCGGTTATCTCAAGCATTGGCTTTAATCTACCTATTTATTTCTACTGTTATACGATGAGTTATTTATAGCTTAGATAGTTGTCTCAGACATATGTCTTATGATTTATCCTACTTTTTATGTCCAACTTGTTTTTATTTATTTCTCTTATATTATATAATCTGGAGCAATACTTCATAAATCCTGATCTTGCACCTTCAAACTGTCCCAATAGCACACAAGTCTAAGTGATCAAGTTAGACTAGGGTATAATAGAATGGTCAAAGATGGGTACCTAGGATAGATGCAGTCACTTTATAGTCTTCACTAGTCTTAAAACTCTTCGAATCAATCAATAAATTGGTCCCAATTCACTTTTGTATTGTTTTTGCACACAGTCCTCCCTCTTGCTGGCTAAATACATACTAAATATTTAGCCTAGGGCATCAATTTTCAAGTAGTAGATCTATTCCCCCAACTCTGGGCCTTTGGAATCTTATATTACATTTCCTTAACTTACATTTGACCCAGTGGAATCAAATTCCAATGGTGAAAATGTAGTTTAGGGCCACATCTTCATCACAGGCCCCAATTATTGTGCTTTTCAGACCTAGAGTCATAGTTTTCCTTCTAACTCGCGCAAATGGATACCAAATCAACCCAAATCAAATGTAGAATAAAGTTAATTCATCAAAAAATGTTATGGGATCACTTGATCAGATGATGTGATTTTTAACCAACAGTACAACTCAGGAATTTCTCAAAAAATAGTGGTTTTTCATTAAAACTTGCTTTAGAATGTATCCTCTATCAATCTCTTGATTAAGTCTTTGTTTGAAACTTTGAACACAACTTTTGGAAAAGATTACTTCCTCTCATTCAAGGATGGCATATGAGTGCACTTTATTTCTTATGGAAGAACACGATGTATGTGGTGTGGAGGGAAAAAGTATTGCTCAACCATTCGATGAAAGTGAATTATTCTTTTGTTGAAAATTTGATTCAAAGGTGCTTTCAATGAGTGGTGACCCATAATGGTTCAAATTGGAATATAGACACCACAAGTTTTTGTTTGGATAATCCTTTCAAATGCTTGAAATAGCTCATGATCTATATTAGATCTTTAAATTGAAACCATAGGGTCCATATTTTGACCCATCTGGAATGGTTTTATCTCCATATGGAGTCATCCTATATGCACAGAATGATCAATAACATTTTCAAATCTAGCTAAAACTATGTAATATTTTATATGTGGTTAAAAACATAAATATTTTAATTACATTGTTCCACATCCCCTTGGATTTTTTTTTATCTCCGTTCATATTTTAGCTCTTAGTTATGTATTAAAAAATGTTGAAATGATCTACAGTGTCACACTCAATGAAAAATAGGAAATAAAAATGAGCTAGTAGTAGATCTAGGCATAAAATGTAATTTCACATTGTATATACATGCTAGCAGAGGCCAATTATCTTAGAAAGATCATAGTGAGTCCCCTTTGTACCCTTTATGATAGTGCCTTGCCATTGATTATGTATTAGGATTTTATACTCCTGGTAACATCAATACCTGAGAATGGTGATTCATGCATTTGGAGAGCCATAAAATGAATCTCTTGAGGCTAATAGACATCACACCAACTTGGAACCTTAAACACATGTCTATCTTGATCTGAGTTTATAATTATTTGAAAAGATCCCTCTTGGGACAGTGAAAAGATGTAAATTGTGAACATCAAAAAGTCCATGAATAATGAATACAACTGAAAGATAGCCAAGAGATCCTAGACCAAAGATGGATATAATCCATGGAAAAATTATTATATTTACCTTCATAACCTTTTAATATTTACACTCTAACAGTCATGATATGATGAATAAGACAATGTCTTTGTAGCCTCGTAAGCCCTATCACTTTAAGTTACCTCTACAAATTAGAGATGTCTTTCTAATATTAGGTTTTTGTCACATGAAGATGATCTTTTTGGAGAGCTTTAATAATGTTATTGTTCTCACTTCTTTCATGAAATCAATGCCATTTAAGCTAACAACATGCACTCTTCTATATTGTGTCTTCTCCTTGACATAACAATGAGTTTGATTTTCCATGCCACCACTCTCTTTACATTGGAAATCACTAACTTTGTACCACTTACTCACTATTGTGCCATTCATTATCAAATCAATGTATATCATTTCCCTGATACTTTGCATCACATTGTCACTATATTATTTATATTATTCTGATCATGCCACGACTATAACATTCAATTGTCTATTACCCTCATTAGACAGTCATATATTTCTATATCAGTTATTGAATCACACCTTAATCAATGGATCATGAAAACTATAATAATATAGGGCTTCTAAAATAGTGAATAAATACTTTCATTGTTATCTCATGCATTATAAATACATAACAAATCAGTGTCCTCCATTATATAATAGTGTGTTCTAAGCATGTCACTGTTACACTCTTTTTGTTGTCAAAATGCATGATGATATCCATGTTTTCCTATTTTACTTCTCTATTAGAATATTTCATTCCTTTCAAATAGTGATTTTATTATTCATTTATCTTCTCCATTGATGCAAAAAAATACCTTTGAGGCATCATGCTATAATTCCCTACACCATTCCCAATGTAATCAATCTTTTAGTAAACACTTTTCAACTTACATTTATTAACAAACTGTATTCGGATCAGGACTAAAGCTTGCATCCATGAAACTTGATCTTACTCATACACAACTTGTTTCCTTCTGGGAGTAATAAGGAATGCCTAGATTTGAATATGGGTGACTATAAACCTTTATACAAGCTCTGATTTTAAATCAACAACAATAGATTTTCAAGTGCATTAAGGTCTAGTTTGGAACAACTCCATATGTGTGTATGAATGTTGGTATTCTTCTTCCTCTACCCTTAGACTTCCCTGAGTGGTGGATTGACCCCATCATGGAGGGTATGAATTTTATTCAAATTCAAGTTGTGACGACATACCTCTAACAAGTTGAATAATGGTTAGAAAAGTTGAATTTGTTATCATCTGTAGTTTTTTTTGTTAGTATAGCCACACTCTCCTTCTTTGTGAGTTTTAAAGGATCCTTGCTTTTCCTTGAGTTTTAATATGATATTCAATGAAAAACCCATTGACACCTGATTCTTTGGGTGCTTGTTAAGGCCTTTTAAATTAAACTTCCCTATTCAAATTTACATGCATTATACAAGAATGTCGGGATGTTATCAAGTTGTGGCAGGATGCGTTCCAAGTTATTCTTTCATAACCAATGGAATTTTATGTGATGGATAAGGAGAAAAGATAGTTTTCTCATTGCAACTACTATATGATAGGTTCTAGCTTCCTCATCTTTGTCTGTAAGTGTATACAAGGTAATGGATGATTCGAGATTATTCTATGTCTTGTAATTCGAAAGATCATATTGATCTTGAATGATTACTGTATAATGTAAAATAATGTTCTTGAAATTTGTAATTTTCTATCTGCTATATATGTTTCTATATGAATGTGTGCTGGCATTATAAGATTTTTATCTACATCTTTTCTTTGGGGATGGAGAATATAGAAGATTTTTAAATTTAAATAGGGTATTTCTCACATAACACAATTCAAAATATAATCAGTCTTGTTTATTAATTTAACCCTTTTGCAAAGCAAACATAAATTGTTTAGATTACAACAATCTTTTTTTAGATTGAATTATGGAATGAATAGTTTTTCAAAATGATAGGCAACAATCTATCAAAATACATTGTAATATTTGAACACTATTTGCTGATAAAGGTGATTACATTATGATTAGACCATATTTTGAATGAAAGGTCTAAGACTATTTTCTGTGGCATGTTTTTTCTTAACTGAGGATTACATTATCAAGTGGATTTCCTATAACCCAGTGTATCTCTATCTGATGTCTATTTCTCATTTGACTCGACTTCCTTGGGAAGTGGGGGACTATATAAACTAAAAATGGCTAGGGGAGATGATTTTTTTCTCTACATAGACTGTAGATTAGGATAACTAAATCAATTTTTTTGGATGCTTGCCTATGAATGATCATGTTTTTCTTTTTTCTCCAAGGTATCAATATTTTGAAGGCACATGGACAAGGGTCTAAAGATAGTTATCTATTGAATGGTTATGCCCTGAATACTGGTCGAGAAGCTCAAGGAATGCTTACAAGAGTGGCCCTAGCAAGAATTGCATGTTTACATCTCAATCTTCAGAAGACAAAAATGTAGATGGGAGTGCAAGTTCTCGTCACTGATCCAAGGTATCTTGATAGGATCTGTGAAAGGTACATAAAATATTCAGCTTATTTATTGATAAGATCTAGAGTGTTTGTTTAGTTTTGGATAAATTATATCTGATTTCTTAGTTTTTAATATTTACACTGTGATCGACTTTTCTCACCACCCAGAGTTTCTTGTAAAATTTATTTGAAAATATGTGCTAAGAATTATTGAGGACAAATATTCTATGTGGAAGTGATAGAAATACTAGAGAGGTAGGAGTTTCCATGATTTTCAAATTTGGCATGTTGTTACTAGTTTGTTTTATTGTTAGAAATTGTGGATTTTTGAGTGAAGATGAGCATGGTACATGTAGTTTCCAATGAAGCAATGTGGAGTTGGATAGATGGTTGAGTATTGGTATTTTTTTCTTGTTGTTGCATAGTAGTGATCACTGTCATTTTTTTTAATTTGTTTTGTTTGTGCAGAGAAGTAGATATAACTAAGGAGCGTATTGAGAAGAATTTAAAAGCTAGTGCAAGTGTCATTTTAACAACAAAAGGAATCGATGACATGTATCTAAAGGTGTACAAGTTGTGTCACATAAAAAAATTGGTAATGTGACTGCTATTTGGATTAGTTGGCTAATGTCTATTGATTTTTGTGTGCTACAGTACTTTGTTGAAGTGGGTGCAATTGTTGTGCGTCATGTACGTAAGGAATTCTTGTGTCATGTTGCCAAGGAAATGGGTGCTGCATAGGTAGTGAACTTATTTTGTCAGCTTTTTAATTAATGGTAATTTTTTTTCTAGAGTAAAAGTTCACAAATTAAAATGTCTATTAAGGACTATTTCATATTATACTAAACAAGAAACAACAAATTATTAATTACAAAAGTATGCCAAAAAAAAGACCCATTATCAAATGCCTTTAAAATCTTTCACACATCACTTTTTTTTCTCACAAAATCAAATCAATGTTGGGGAGTGAGGAGAAGCTCCAACAATAGCTTTTTGTGCATCTGAAACATCATTGTAGTTAGGTTCCCTTGGCTAACTATCAAATCACTCTAAAATCTTCAACACATCACATTTTTGCCTCACAAGTTCTAATCAATGCTGGGGAGTGAGAAGAAGCTCCAATAGTATCTTTTGGTGCATTTGCAACATCATTATGGTTAGGTCCCTTTGACTAACATCAAATCCTACTTTAGTAATAATCACCTCCTCCTCGGCTTCCATTTTATCAATCTCATGTATGGTTCCAACATTTGATTATTTTTACCACAACTTTTTTCTCGAGTAATCTTCAATTCAAGATAGTATAACACTACCATACCCTCAATCTAGGAATGGATGGTCAGCAAGGGATAAATTTGACAAATTGAGAAATATAACTCATTAGCCTTGACTTTAACACCAATAGAGCTTGAAGATAATTCAAAATTTAGTCTACTCATTGCCTTTGATCTGAAAATCATATAGAAGAAACTGGATGATTAGGGTCATGGTGTTTCCTTTGTCATAGTCAAGGAGTTGTTTAAATGCCTTAGAATTATGAATTGTTCAAGTTCTGTTGTGCAGAGCAGTAGGTACTAGGGACTATATTCTTGTTGAGGAATTCCTTAAATGATCAAGAACATTTTGGGGAATCCTTTGAATTTGAATTATTTTTTTGTTTGATTTGGATTTTTTGACATTTGATCCTCCATTTTCTTGTATGGGGGTCATAAGAGGCATAAATGCATTATAAATTGGATAGAAAAGTTCTCTCTCATTGTATCCTTAACTATTTTATTGATAGTGACATAGAAAGGGTTTCTAAGTTGCAGAGGCACATTATAGATGTGAGGAGTGAGTTTTAGACATTGTTATGACACCTGAAAGCCTTAGGAGCATTGTAAAACCTTTGTAATTTGACTATGATAGTGGAACGAGGAGCACATGTTCACTCTTGCTAGAGTTTTGACCCATTGAAGGGTTTCTCCTAGGTGACTTTCTTTTTGCAATCATTGTGTATGGTTTTTGTTGTAGGTTATCTCACTGTTATATGTAATTTCATGCTTTACAAACAAGATGGGCATATTTTAATTGTAAATAGCATCAATTCAAATTTAGTTTTTAATGGTTCAAAAGTGTTTTTCAGAATTGACAATGACATCTATAATTAGTGAAAGCTAATGACATCATGTATATGAACTATTTTTAGAAAGTTACCTACATTGAATAATAAGTATTCTAGGTAGACTTTTATCCCATAATCATTGAAAAGGTTTCTCAATCAGTTCCAGGTATTCTCAATCAGAAGACAATCTATGAAATGTAATTTTATTAATGAGATCAATAAACACCCTCTTTTGTTGAAATGGTATGATTATTCTTTAAAGGGTACTAACTCAATGGAAGATAACCTACTTTATAACTATGAGGATAGTGGTTCAATTCCATTGTGCCCTAATATGACTAAATTAATGACTAAATAAATGACTAAATATATGACTAAATAAATGACTAAATATATGGTGAAATAAATGACCAAATAAGTGAATAATTTAATGACCAAATCAATGACCAAATAAATGACTAAATCAATGACCAAATAAATGACCAAATAAACAACCAAATAAATGACCAAATAAATGACCAAATAAATGACTAAATCAATGACCAAATCAATGACCAGATAAATGACCAAATAAATGACCAAATAAATGACTAAATAAATGGCCAAATAAATGACTAAAATAGTCTAGTCATAAATTTGGTCATGAGATAAATGACCAGCAATAAACTACCATTGATCACATCACCAAATTTGGTCATTTATCTATAATCTTTGGTAGTTTATTTGGTCATATATTGTTGTTTTTGTAATAGTGGAGAGATCATCATAGCACCACCACCAGACCCATGTCTTCTTCTAGCACCATCAAAGAATAGCTCCTAAATTTCATTGCTCTTCTCTTCTGATCTCTCAGTGTCTCCTTTAAAAAGGTTTGGCTCTATGAATCCATCCTCTTGTAACAAATAGTTTCTGAAACTAGCATCCCAAATAACATTGTCTTGGGCCTTTGAAGCCTTTTCTGATTCCAATTTATCTAGATAGATATCTAGGATGTTTTCTATCTTAGTGTTTGTTTCTCTAATGAATGGAAAGTCATTTTTATCAAGTGCAAGACAACTTGAATTGAGTACAGTAGACACAAAAGGTTCTATATGGTTAGCTACTAATGCCTCAGACTTAATAGTGACCTTAATTCCATACCTTGTATGGAAAATCATGTGAGACCGGTTAGAAGAAAGATAGACTCCTATCTTGGTTGTGAATTCTCTTAATAGACATATGGCAAAGAGAGCAGGGAGATCAATGATGTATATGTCAACTAAGATAGAGAAATTCGTGCTTGCATGAAGGATCAAGTTTGTATCCTTGGCCATACCTATTTTTTTTAGTGATGAACCATCAAGCTCTATTACCTTCTTTTGGAAAGGTTCATATTTAAGTCCCAATTAGTTAGCTACCTTCTTCGGCATGACTGAACTAGTAGCCCCACTATCCACCATACAATTATGTACTAGAGAATTTCTAATAATTAATGATACATAAAAAGGGGGTGGCTTTAAGTTCCTACCTTGGATGGTATTTTCTTTGATGTTGCTGCTTGGAATTTCCTTCTTTTGATCATTGTTGACCAACACTGGCTTAGCTTCATCTTTTGTGAGCTTTTGAGGGATTTCTTCTTCAGACAATGCTTTCTTCAATATTTTAGGTTTCCCTAGAATAGCTAAGGAGTCACACATGGTCATAGTCACATTCATTATCTTCATATTATCCATAATATTGAAGGGGACTACCAAGTGGATTCTTTGGTGTGTCCTTACCATCGTGGGATCAACCTCCTTAGGAGATTGACTCTCCTTGAATGGAATGGTGGGAGGCTTATTTAGTATGATAATAGTAGACAGATGTGATGGCTATGCAGATGTATTAGCCTTTCCTCCATCCTCTGCTCACTCCATATCTTGGGCTCTTATCTTTGATCTAGTATTGGCTATAATTGAAGATTCACCATTAACTCCATTAAAATCTTGTTCTTCTCAATTGAAGAGAGAATTATCATTAGACTGTGCATCTTGTTTATGAAATAACCCAATAGAAGAGGCCTCTGATTGGGTATGTGAGGCATTCTGTACCATTAGTGATTATTTCATCCACCCATTCGAGCATGTAGCCTGATTGTGGGGTCGATTGCAAGGAAAACATCATTCATTGTCTGAGGGCAAGTTGTTCTGACTTCGGACTAGCTCCCTAGTTGCATTTCCAAAGTTGAGGGGTGCAGGATTATAAAGTTGGAATGGACTTTGACCAAAATGTTTTCTTTGAACCTAATAATTCCCTTGATATGCCAGCCTACTATGCTGATAAGATTGTCCTTGAGCTTTATATTTTTGATTAGGACCTTGATTTTGGTGCTGAAAAGGTTGTCTAGCCTCCTTATTCTTCTTTTTTAAATTTGTCAACTCTTTGGTTAGGGTCTATAACAAGTTTTTCATTCCTTTTTTACCACTTTGTAGTAAGATATTTGTTGCTTGTTAATCACTTTTCATTGTTTACAATTCTTGGGAAAAACCTGCTCCCAATCCCTCATTTATAGAACTAACTTGAGGTGTCATGATAGTGGGTATATGAGTAAATAGAGGAATTTGCAGAGACATATTGGGCTAGATGTTAGGAAAAATAGGCATGGGCGGCCTTAGGGCTATCATACCTGCTTGAATTAAACAATTCTTAGCACTGCCTGCTAGGTCAAAAGCATGAGGTAGTGAGGTACCTCCCATGGATTGAATCATGATGAAGATGTTTCTATTCATAATTTTCAAGAATTACAGGAAAGCATGGTCAGCTGAAGGCCTTGCTGAGATAGGAATCCTATTCCATGTCTTGAGGAACTTATTATTAAATTTTTTCATCTTCTCTTGAGGAGCTCTTTTTATGGTTGTGAGTTGCTCAACCAGGGATAGATAGTCTGATTTATCTTCAAAGTATTTACTAAGGTATTCCACTAACCTATCCCATGAATCAATAAAACCAACAACTAATGTTCAAAACCATTCTAAGGCCTTACCTTTGAAAGAAGCTTCCAACAACTTAGTAGCTACGTCCTCTTTAGTAATATGGTGAACACTACAAATAGTAGCCACATCTCCTATGTGTTCACAAGTCGTTGTATGTCCTTCTCTTGAAAAATCATGTAGACTTTTGAGTGCTGCCAAGGGAACATCATGATGTTGAGAAAAATTTAAAGTACTTCCTTGATTGAAGGGTACAAAGGCAAAATGCCTGGCCATTGCAGGGACTATGATTTGTTGAACAACAACTGTGTGATTTTTATTTGAACTGAAGAGTGGAGCTGAATCTTCTTGTAACTCTCTAGTTAGAGATCTTCCTCTCCTTCTTGAATGGAAAATAAAATTTCTCTTCTCTAAGGAAGGTCGTGTAGACTATACTCTCCTTGTAGGGGATGCTCTCCCTTTTCTTCTTGTTGGAGGCACCTGCAAAAACTCAGAAGGATTTGAATTCCTTTTTCTATCCTTCTAATAAACTTGAATAGGATTGGATCTTCCTATTCTTAACACCAATAAAGTCACCAGATATAATTGAAAGAAAAACCTCATTTAGGTCAGTACTATGCAATCAACATATTAGAGATAACAGAGTCTTGAAAGATGGACTTATTTTGTAGTCCCATTGGGCATGCCTGAATTGTTATACACTAAATTTTTCACCCTCTTAAGCACTTGAGCCTAACAATCTAGTATAACATGGAATCACTTCTAGGTTGTGTGACATTTTCTAACTTGAAGTGAAGGCTCCGGGTTCTAGGTAGGTTCCTCTTGGATAATCACCTTATTTTCTCTTTTAACATGAAAGTAAACTTGGAAGGGAAAGGGATCGAAGGATAACTGAAGGGAAATGACTAAAAAGAAAATTTATCCTCCTAGGTGATACACCAAAGGTAACATGAATCATAATATTATGAACAATAATCAACATGAAATCCCTAAATTATGAGAAGTACAACTTCCTAGATGGGTTTGCAAAAGTGTTTCATAGAGAATTCTAAGATGAAACTATTGGAGGAACAAAAATATTTCACAGAAATATCTTCAAAGAAGTAGACATAGACCATGACCTACAAATAGACATCCACTCCAACAAATAGGTATAGGAATGAGACAAGATATCTAGGAATGAACAAAATTCACAAAACTATTCTTATCAAATCACCCATAATAGAACACAAAGATGCAAAAAAGAAGGAAAACTTGAGATAATCCAAAAATTTATTCAATACTCAATCAATATATGATTCTTGAGAAAGAATCCCAACCATATGAAAACCTGAGGGCAGAAAAAATACCACAGAAAGTCTTGCATAAGCTTGGAAAATTGAGAATTATAGACTATGAAAAGTTGGAGGACAGAGAAGATGTCTCATAAAACTCTTACATATCCAAAAAAACTCACTAGAAAAGAACTAAAAACAACTTATATACAACCTCCCCTAGCATGCAGGCTTAGGAGTCAATCCGTCAATGAAATAAGGCTGAATTTGGGTTACAATAGATTTTGCATAAACCATGCAGAAACTCTAAGACTATCAAGTCTGCTCATCAATGTGCTTGGGAATATATTATAAGATCAAATCACCCTTTTAAAATCACTCCCATTGCCATAAATTTGAGTAGATAGATCACATTGATCCATCTACCCACTCTACAGGTTGAAAACATTGCCACCACCATGAAATCCTTGAGATCACATTTGAATATCTGTATTAATGGCCGAGAAAAAGACTTGGTTTCTTGTTTAAAATGTAACCATTGATCTTTATCTCTATCCTTATTCTGTCTTCAAGCTCATATCTAATCACAATCATGTGGCATCCTGGCGTAATGCCTCGATTATTAGATGTCAAGAACTTTTTCATTAAGGATATACACCATCCATACGATCAAACTAAACTTGATCGGTCTTTATCTTTATCTCTGATCTTATCCCTAACTCAGCTTTGTCTTATCTTAACCTCCTGTGTCTGAAATCCTTCATGTCTCCAAGTCTATAGATAATTTGGCTAACCCTAATTTTTTTGTGAGATCGCATGAGAACCACAAGATTGGACTTGATCAACGGCGCATAATTTATCCTTACAACTTTGAGTTGATCATGTCTTAACTCCACCACAACTCTGATTCATTCTAAGATCACGCAACTAAAGAAAACTCAAAGTTGCGGAATGATTTTCTAATATGAGGGTTTACTAAGAGACTTTACGTGCAACACACTATCAAGATCTAAATCAATGGCCTGCACTTAATCTCCAGATGGAAAGAGCATATTCCTTTTCCCTTCGAGATCATGTGACAAAGAGTTGTGCCAAGTCACTAAATGAGATAGAATATTCCCTCCAGGTTGTGTGACTAAGAGATAAATAGGAAATATTAAGCACACATGACTTATAAAACACTTAAGTCACTCAAAAAAGTAACTTGAAATTAGAACATGTCATTTAAGAGCTAGGTTTCATCTCGAATTCAAAGGGTTTCTTGCATTTTAGGTCTTAGATATGAACTAGGGGGAAAACTAGTGACCTAGAAAAATGTAGAGAACATGATAAAGACCAAAAATCATGTAGAATTCATAAAATATGGTCTATAGCCTTGTGGGAGCCTCATTTACTCCACTTGTAGCCTAAATTGGATAAGATGTGAAATTTGCGTAATAATGAACAAGAGAGATCTTCCAAAGGTCTCATAACTCTTCCCATCAAAGTATGTCCCATGGAGAGGAATGTCACTTTCCTGGTATTAGATCTTCCATTGGCTTACAACATCTTGTTGGGAAGACCCTGGATTCATGAAATCTAAGTTGTCCCATCCACCTACCATATGTGTATCAAGTTTCCATTAAATGGTGTCAAATTCATCATTCCTACATAAACTAGTTATGTATGTAATGCACTGCATCAGGCAATAGATACTCTCATACCACATAACAGAGAGGCTTCAACTTCAATTTTAACTAGTGACTTAATGAAATAAATATTGGAAAATAAGTTGAAAATAAAGGACACTAGTATGGGTGGATACACAGTGGAACTAGTCCTATCAATCACATCTCTTCCCACATCACCTAGGTCCTATAGGAGACCTTTGGAAGTGATGAAACCAACACCAACTCAAGCAATCTATGATGGTGACTTTTTTAAAGAAAACATAACATTAGAGGATGAGAAAGAAGAACAAGCTATTCTAGAATGGTTATATAAGGATCTTGAAAACAATGAAATAAAACAATGTGAAATATCCCCATAAACATATGGAGTGGGGTATGAACTGGCTCGACGAATGGGTTATTCAAGAAAGGGACCCCTTGTATGTAATCATAATGGACTCTTGGAACCCATCTCTGTTGAATTCTGATGACCTAGGGACATGAATGGTCTAGGTTTTTTATCAAGGAAACCACAAAGAGCCAAAAAATGTCTAGATAAAGAAAAGAGACATCGGGTCCATCTAGATGAAGAAGAATATAATACATCAGAACAAAGCACTAACTCACCTACTTGCAAGTGAGATGATTCTAATGATGAAGATGGGTATCCTTGTCCTATTCCTCTGAATATCATGTTTTTCCTCTTTGAAGATCAAACACCACAGATCAATGCTATTGAAGAGGGTGTTATAGAGGAATCACTAATAACTTCTGATCAGTCAAAGACCACCACATCTGAGAAAGATAAAAATATAGAAGCTGGGAATCTAACCATAGAAAAGTTCTTAGACAAAGCTCAACCAAACTGAGGGCAATGGTTGGACTTCACTCATGTCCTAAATATCATAGATTATGTTGAAATATACTCTCATGAGTATGTGTTTGATAGTATGTCAGAAGGAACTCAAGACAAGAATGTGGATACCGTACAATAATATGTAACTTTGTTTAAGGTAGGTGAAGGTGTAGGGTCTAGACCTGATGAGTTAGATCATCTAATCCCTAACTTGGTCTTTGACGATGCCGTTAGGGCTCTTATTGATTTAAATGCATCTATACAGGGTACTAATTTATGTCTCTACATAATGGTCTAGGTTTATAATGAACATACTATGAATACCTTTGAAACTTTTAATCCATTTCCACTCTGACATCCTGAACTCATTAACTTGGGCTTGCAAACACAACCCATAAACATCCCTACATTCTCCAATGAGTACACACTATCTTGCTACCTAAACATTGTCGAGCTAGTAACTTCTTCCACCAGTGAACCTATTGTGAATATGAATGAAGTGGATATCAAGTACCCCAGTCACAAAATTAAAAAGAAAAAGGAAATAAATTATGAAGGCTAAAACCACATGGTGGTAGTTTCTAAACACAAAATAGTAAAAAGAAAAGACACATCAGATGGTGAAAACATCTCTGAGGGATGAAAGGATGGGGTACTTTATATCCTACCTAGTCACTTCTAGGAATGGTCATCAGTACTAATCAAACTAACACATCCTATGAATATTGGGATAGAGGAGCATCCACACATCATCCATGTAGCATAGTCTTTATTAATAGCAGAGCTCAAAGAATTCACTAAGTTATTTAAACAAAAAAACAAACTTTACATGGAGTTACTCAGACATGCCTAGTTTAGATCCAGATATGATTATGCACCATCTCTCTATCACACCAGGAGTCAGACAAGCAAAATAGAAGCTCAAAAAAATGCATCCTCATGTTTCTTTGTTGATAAAGGCTAAACTAGAAAAGCTACTCAAAGCTAGGTTCATTCGAGATATTGATTATGCAAAGTGGATTCCAAAAATTGTACCAGTATCAAAGCTACACAAATCTATCTAGGTCTGTACTAACTTCAGGGATATTAACAAGGCTTGTCCAAAGGATGGCTTTCCTCTACCCAACATTGATATGATTTTGGATATGACAGCTGTGTATGAAATGTACTCTCTCATGGATGGTTTCTCTAGATATAACAAGATCAAGATTTCTCTAGAATATCTAGAAAAGAGAGCCTTCACGTGTGCTTGGGGCAATGTATGCTTGAATGTTATGCCCTTCAGACTGAAAAATGCATGAGCTACTTATCAATGGGCTATCACAACAATCTTCCATGACATGATGCACAAAAAAATGGAAGATTATGTGGATGATACACTTGTTAAAACCATGGAAAGATCCATTCACTTACAAGACTTGGGTAAAATTCTTGATAGAATTGAGTAATTCAAGATTCCACTAGACCTAAAGAAGTGTGCATTTGGTGTAACCTCTAGGAAATTGTTGGGATACATCATCTCAGAAAAAGGAATCGAGCTAGATCCTACAAAGGTGAAAGCAGTCCTAGATATTTTTCCACCTAAAAACATTAGTCAAATGAGGACACTCCAGGGGAGAATTCAGTCTATCAGGAGATTTATCTCACAATTGACAGACACGTCCCAACCATTAAAAATAATTTTGCGTTAGGGATACATCTATCAATAGGATGAAAAATATAAAAATAAATTTGATCAAATCAAAGCATACCTATCTAACCTGATGGTATTGATGCCTCCTACACTAGGAAAACCATTGATCTTGTATATCTTTGCTACGACAACATCACTGGGGGCACTTCTGGTATAGGAAGATGAAAACAAGAAAGAGAGAGCCAGTAGAACCTTGGTCTCATATGAGATGAATTAATTATTGATAGAGAAAGCTTCTCATGGTTTTATTTTCATCTTAGAAGATGAGACATTATATGTTAGCTCATTCTACAAATTTGGTTGCAAAGATCGATCCATTGAAATATATTTTGAGTAAAGAAACTTTGACTGGCAGAATAGAAAATGGGTTATGCTCCTTAGTCAGTTTGATATTGAATATTTTGAGCACAAATCAATCAAAGGATAGGTCATTGTAGATCAACTGGCTAACACTCCATTACAAGATGATCTTCCTATCAATGTTGAATTTCCAGATGACTCCATTCTATACATAATGCACATGTCATGGAAAATATTCTTTGATGGATCTTTCACACAACTGGGTTCAAGTGCAGGTGTCATGTTCATCACACCTTAGAACTATTCCATACCAAAGGTGTACAAGATTTTATTCCCTTGTACACATTTTTTTTCTGAATATGAAGCTTTGGTTAATGGAATCAAACTAGCAATCGAATGGAACATATCAGAGCTACACATCTATGGTGACTCCCATCTCATCATCAACCAAACCAATGGTGTTTACCAAACCAAGGATGATAAAATCATGCCTTATAAGAGAATGGTTGATGACTTAAATAAATATTTTACACACATTACATTTTAGCAGGTCCCATAGAAATAGAATAGAGCAGCTGATTCCATGGCTATACTAACGTCCTCACAACAACAAGAGGAAGATTTCCTCTATGAGTTCCTAGTGGAAGAAATTCATTTCCCTCCTTAAAACTCCCTCGACTCCCATATGGTCTTCACTATCATAGGACAAGATTAATCATGATAAAAACATGTCTACACCTACCTACACTATCAGGTCATCCTTGATGTGCTTACCTGCAATGAACACTGACACCATGTCTATAATGCCTCATGGTATGTTCTCATAGATGATGATCTTTATAGACAAGGAATAGATGGTACAATTATTAGGTGTCTAGAAAAATAAGAGTCTAAACATGCATTGGCTGAGGTCCATAATGGTATTTGTGGTTCTCACTCTAATGGTCTGACTCTTGCCCAAAAATTGCTAAGAGTGGGTTCCTACTGGCCAGACATAGAAAAAGAGGGAGTGAGATATGAAAAGATGTCTAAGAAGTTCCAACTACATGGAAATATTATACATGCTCCAACAAGGGAGTTGATTCCCTTTATCACACATTGGCCCTTCCAACAGTGGGCATTCAACCTCATCGGTTAGATACACCCATCTTCTTCTAATGGGCACAAATTCATCATCACCTCCACTAAGTATTTCACAAAATGGGTAGAGGAAGTCCCACTAATCAAAGATACTGGCCATTAGGTGGCCTTATTCATTCTTAATCACATTATATGTAGATATGGCATTCCTTCAGCCATTATAACTAACAATGGAGGGTATTTAAAAAACACCAATATCAAAGAACTCTATGAGAAGCTCAAGATTAAACAACACTACTCTTCCATTTACTATCCACAAGGTGATGGATAGGCTAAGGCCTCCAATAATTTTTTTTTGTATATCTTACACCATACTGTGAAAAATATGGTAGAGATTGGCATTTGCATATCAATCCTACACTATGGACATATAGAAAAAGTATCAGAACACCTACTGGGGAAATCCCATTTTCTCTTATCTATGGAGAAGAATCAATATTACACATAGAAGTATAACTCCCATCTTTGATAATTTTTCTATGAAGGCTTATCACAGATGAAGATAATAGAGTCTTGAGGCTGCAAGAACTATAACTACTGGATGAGCATGGACAAATGGCATTCGATCACCTTATATCTTATTAGAAAAGAATGTCTAGAGGATATAATAAAAAGGTGAAACCAAGAGAACTATAGGTGGGTGACCTAGTGTTGAGAGAGAATCCTTGTAATCAGTCACATAGAGAAAAAGGGGGAAATTTGAACCCAACTGGCTAGATTCGTATATCATAATTGTAGCATTTGGCTCAGGAGCCTTTCGACTCTCCACACCCAAAGGAGAACACCTCTAGGAGCCCATCAAAACTCTCCATATGAAGAATTTCTACATCTAAGGAATTCTCAGTGACCAACACCATGTACATATTCATCGTCCTGGAAAAAGAAAAAATTGGGAAAAGGTCTTGAAAAATGATTATCTTGGTGAAAACTTGGGAAACAGGCACTCTGATGCATCAATCAAAAAATTAGAAAATATAAAAGAAATTGAAAAATAAGAAAAATAGAATAGAATCTTTTCAAAGTAGGTGAAAACCTAATATAAAAGATAGAATCTCTTCCAAGTAGGTGAAAACCTAATAAACAGGCACCTCTTGTACTCAGCGCTCCATCTATCAATACTTAGTCTTGGAAATCCTTCATTTCAGTTTATACATAAACTTTCAGTCACTTTCATGATACTTTCATTCTTCTTAGAACCCTCCTAGCTTGAAACTTATCCAAAGTTATAGTTTAGGGGAAATCAAATTAGCTTTGTCCTCATAGCATGAGTTAAGTCAGTCATCGCAATTTGAGTTTTCTACCATGGGGCATAGGTCCCCAAATTTGATCGCATCTTTGGTTTACACCAGAGTCAGTAATCTTGTCATTTTTGAAGGACATATCACTACTGACACAATAGGTGTTTCTCAACACCCCAATCCATAGGTGTTTCTTAACACTATCCTTTGATGCATCTGTGATTCTTAACACACATTGGATAACACAAATATAAAAAATAATCGATGGAAATCAAACACAATGCACTCACAAGCATGATGGTATTTCTTAGTACCTCATACATATACACATCCAAAAACATTGAAACTAGCTGAAGCATGCTAAACTTCTCTTTGTATTTTGTGTTTTCTCATTGATTTTTGTTAATATTTTCTTTGTCTGCTTCTTGTTGGTGTGGTCTTGATGATCCTACAATGTCAAATAAACTAGGTGTATGTGATAAGAGATCCTGCATTAAGATGGAAAATCCTCACATCCCTCAATCTTGTTTACTTGCATGCCAAGGTGAGGTAGGAACTATCTCCTTGAATTTTATTTCTCTACTTGTTTACGCAAGATTGCACTCATGGTTATCTTGGATTTGAATTCCCTAATATTTGTGTACTCTTGCAAAATCAACTAGAAACAATGTTTAGGTCATCTCATCTTTTGTGCCTCGATGCTTATGTTAGTTTCCCATATATTATCTGATGAAATTCATATTCATATTATTATGGTTGCAGTGGCACCAATAAGGATAGTAGTGACTCCGATGTTCCAAAATGCTTGATGATGAAAATTTTCAAAGCTAAAAGTTTAGTGACTACACCTTAGGTTGCATTCATGTTAGCCTTGCATCTGCATCTGCATGGTGTTGAAATATGCATAATATTGATATCTCTATCCAATATAATGCATCTAAGGTTATCATTCATCAATGTTCTCATTGTCAAGTGGTCAAGCTACATGTTGATAGAGGCATTATTGAGTACATGTGTTGATAGTTCATCTTTTTCCATACATCAGATGTTAGAAATATTTCATTGCATTACATAAACATAAAATCCATATTATTCATTGCATTATACATCATTACATCATTACATATTCATAAAAATGATTAAAATTGCATTCATACATCTATATGCATCAAAAAAGGAGTTAAAAACATGACATCATTATAAGAACTATCCATACATCTAGACATCATATCTGCATAAACATTTGCATAAACATACATATTCATTGACATAAAGCATCACATAAATGCATCCATACATAGAACATCTCATGAATCATATCCCATCAACATAGGTATGAAGAAATCAAATCATATCTCTCTATATATATCATCAAATGTGTTAGGGGTACATCTCAAAATATACAAAAAACATCAGACCAATGTCATCATAAGATAAGAACAAAAATGGGTAAAACATTATAATGTATATTATTAAACTATGGCTAACTCTTGGCCACATCCTCAACATAAATAATATGTGGTAGAGGCTACGAATGCTGAGGAACATCATCAATGGGAGGCATGCAAGCACCCTCTGATCTAGCCATGAACTGGGAATAGGGAACAACTTGTTGTTCCACTGGCACCACTGCACTATATGCGGCCACATAGTATGAAGCCCTTATAGTCTGCAAGGTGGATACACATTGATAATGATCATTCTCATCCTACATTGTGACTACCTGCTAGTCCCTCTCTTTTTGTACTACAACAACCCACTGATCTATGTCTGCTATTAGATCTAATATGCACTGATCGTGCTCTGTGACCCTCGTCTGTGATATAGCCACCTATATCTGGAGAGTGTGTACTCTCTCTCAGTGAATGAGTGATATCCTATGGGGTTTGAGGTGCCTATTCCTCTCCCTGTCCCTATCTTGGAGCCTAACCATTCTCTCCCTTCTCATCCTAACCATTCCCTGCATGGCCATCTTGACATTTTTTGACTTATCAGGTTACCCCATCAAAAATTGTTGTATATTGTCCTGCCGGTGGGGTCACATGTGATCTTGAGGGTACAACTGTCCCAATGACACCTAATCCATGATCCCTCCCCTCCATCTCTACCCAACTATGGGTAATTCTCTATTATAACTAGGCCCTATATCTGCACCTATCTACCTAGGAATTGTCACTAGAATGGCGATAGGGATCAGGTCTACCTACTCTATCCTCAACACTCTTGCTACTGGATCTATGAACTAAGGGAATAGATGCCTACCAAAATAATCTTGATACTCAGGGCTTATCCCTACATCGGCTATATCAT
Organism: Thuja plicata; assembly: GCA_018584345.1. NCBI lineage: Eukaryota > Viridiplantae > Streptophyta > Pinopsida > Cupressales > Cupressaceae > Thuja > Thuja plicata. The sequence continues at coordinate 1,174,381 of MU224609.1, read as the reverse complement.
CCCTATAGTCTCGAGTATCTCAGAATATCCAATTCATATCATGTACATCTATACCGTATACAAGTTGTGGGCTCCATCCCAATTTCCCCTCATCTAAAAATTTGGCATATGATGTAAACTCCATTGAGATAGCCTGAGGGTGACCAAACTACCTCTACACCCATGTACCCTGAAATCTATCAACCACACTAGTAGTTCACCCAATCAAATGACATGTCATCTACATCTCTACTCTTCGGAGCTCAATCACCACATGCCTTTGTACCCCTGTCTAGTCACCAGGTCACAACTATTATATCATCTAGCTACCATAACCAATATCTTTTCTAGTCTAGATGGGGCTATGTAATATACCCTACATATTAGAAGATAAATGGATTACCATCCTATCAGGCATCATCTACCACTGGTCATCATATAGGAAGGTGCTCACATGCCCAAATCTGTAGTACCAATACTCCTATTGTGAGGCTCTTGGCCTCGTGATACACGACCTCATGAAGATCATGGTACATATGAGCTAACAAACAAGCTCCCTAGGTGAGCTTTATTGGCCTCTCCAGGAGCTCCTCCAACACCAATCCCCACCTAGTCTGAAACCCATACTGCCCTCTATCAGGCATAATGATACATCCTATGATACCTTCCAGGAAACATGCTAACAGGTATTGTGTTGAATACTATGTCACCATATTATCCCATGTAATCCAAAGATCTAGGATAGTATCATCTTGGAAGAGTCTCTGTAATGCTAACCACCCTGGATGATGGGTCATATCATATCTGACTAGCTCTCCTCTAATAGGAATCTAGAGAATCCTATTTACATCCTCCAAGGTCACCATGATCTCACCTGTAGGCATATGAAAGGGATTATGCTCACTATGAAACTTCTCAACCAAATCGGTAAGAACACCATGGTTCACCCAAATATTAGGGATCCCTAGTAACTAACTGAAACCACAAGAATAAACTATGGCTATCTCCTCCTCATCTAAATGGCCACATAGACGCATGGTTAGAGGAAAGGTAATCCAAAACTAAACATTAAGTAATTGCTCCTGCGACAAGAAAAAATAAAAGACACATCAATGCATGGTTTAGATTAACTCAAAAGATTGACATAGAGGTTTTACACAGGCATCTACAGGCAAGGAAAGGCCAATAATTTTTTTTTTTTCATAATCTGGCACTCAAAAAGTCTTTTTGTTTTCAATACAAGTTACTCCCTAGTCTCAAAACTTGTACGAGTAATGGGGAATCCCCATACAACTAAAAAAAACAATACGAGTATCTAAGATTCCCTATATGAGAAATTGGTCAAAGTTGAAGGTGCTCATGCGAGCACAGGGAAATGGGCATACGACAATTATAATGCTCCCATACGAATCATGAAATTTTAACAAAAACTTGTACGAGCCTACATAGGCTCTCGTATGATAATCCTAAAGAAAACATATAAAATGTGTGGAAAACATTGAAAAATATTTCAAAATGTACAAAAATTGAATTACAAGGCATGGTTTTTAGTTACTCACTGGTGAACGGTAGTCTACGGGCCTGTTTTGAAGTCTCTAGCACTTGAATCGATAAGTACGTACAGGGACCACCATTTTTTCTCTCAAGGAATAGATGGATCAAAATTTTGAAATGAATTTAAAATTACCCTTTTGGCTCTTATATATATTTTTGACCTAATTTTCAACTTGCCCTAATTGATGTAAAAATTGTACCCTTGGCTAATTCGAGCAACCTGATTCCATTTTTGTGATTGAAATTGAAATCGAGATTGTTTTACTTGTCATTTTTTACGTTTGACTTTTTCAGTCAACTACAGCTAAATGCTTGTACAATTAGTCTTTTGGACTCCAAACCAATGGAAATATCTCATTCCTTTTATTCCAAAATAATCCATGTGTCAGAATTTTCTTCAAACTTGGTCAACCCTACCAATTTTGGTCAACCTTTTTCAATGGGACCTCCCATCAAGTAAAAATTTCATAATAACGGCTTGGGATCTCTCTCTAATTAGATCAACTTCTCCTTGCATCATGTTATCAATTGAATTTCTTCTGATCACTTGGACACCTCACCAGATTTTGATTTCTCTCTCGACGGGCCAAGATCAGGACATCAACAGTCTAATGGTAACATCCTCATTCAAGACCCCATTTCTTGGGGCATCTTAGCTTCATTGCATCAAATCAAGTTGAGATTATCTTAAATCAAAGGCAACCTAATTAATGGTCTTATATAATGCTGAATACACTCAAAACCAGACAAGCTCGGTCTTGTACAAGTGATTCATTATTGAAACCAAATACATTGATCAAATTGGCTTCATCTCTTCAAATCAAGTCAATTTTCTTCCTAATCAAATCTCTTAATGATAATCAATTTCATCACTTTAAATCAAACTGGTTATTCATTCAAATAGATCAAAAGGTTTAAGAGTTCTTGACGGATGCCAAGTTTCATCACTTCAAATCAAATTGAGTATTTTGTTTATATCTATTGATCGATCTTTGTCCAATCAAGCTCAAAGTAGGTCTTCCTTGATAAGAATGGTTTCATAACTTGAAATAAAACTATTCTTCATCCAATCACTAATAGGTCTTTGAATTAATGCGCTGATCGCACATCAATTCAAAGAGGGGCAAATGTAATGACCTAAAAATGGTCATATAAACCTTAGACCCCTAATCTCAATTGCTTATCAAGAAACCCTAATCTTTATTATTCTAAGTCCTAAACCCAATAGGAAATTCATCAATTTCAAGTTGATCACACCTGAACCCTAGGTCCTAATTAATCATCGTACTTGATTAATTAGTTAATTCCTAAAATAGATTACATTGGAAAATAAACCTTAAGTTAATTATTTAATTGATATTTTAATATATTAATTAAATAAATTGCTAAATTGTCAATAAAATCTAAAAAGGAATTAATTTAATTAAATAAAATCAAAATGTGCATTTAAAATTATTTAAATCTTTAAAAATACATATTATGTCATCAATTTTAGTTAACTAATTCTCAAATTGGAAACAAATCTATTTTATTGAGTTGACTTATTCTTATCTTTTTCTCATTTTTGGAAACAAATTTGTTAACTCAAAACTCTTTTTGGAAGTTTCCAAAATAATTGATCAGTCAGTTCAGTCAACTGAATCTCTCAACTAATCATCTTCTTTGTATGTGGATTGTGCTTCTTCAAATCGAATCATGTCCACTCTTTAGATTTCAATCTTGATCGTCGATTTGAAAGAGATTTCTATAAAAAAGATCCTCTTTTCCCTCAGAAAGGACCTAGATTTTATTATCATTATTATATTTTTTTGCATTCAAGCATTCTTAGCTTTGGATTTCTTAGTTTTTGTTAATTAATTTAGTTTAGATGCAAACTTCATATTTAGAACACATTTGATTTTGGAGCTTAAAATCTATCAATACATTTCATTTGGTGCTTAAAATCTACTCTTAATTAGCTTGGATTAACAATAATCTTGCATTATCATTTAGCTTAATTCATTTAGATAATTTGAAAATAGCTTTCAAATCCTTCATTTAGAATAGATTTTGTCACTGAGTTTTGTGATGACCTGAGGGAAAACTCGTACTCCTTCCTGCTAGAAGGCAACGAGTCATTTTCAGTTAGTCTAGCTTATATTGTTTACTTGATTCCATGTTTGGTTGGATAACCATAAAATGATTCATTGAAGTGTGTGTTTGCAGCTTGCAGGTACTTGACCATGATTCACATGCACAAGTAGGTGGTGAGTGCAGATCATCAACAACTGATTTTCTTGATCCCTTACTAAGTTATTTCTTCTTTATCATCTCAATCTTTTGATTATTCAAAATTTCTTCATACATCCATAATTTTTTTTCATTATGAAATATGGTTTTACTAAGTAGTAGTTTTTCATGAGAAATACAACTATCTCTAGATAGTTCATATCATAGTTTGGAAATCTAGGAGGTTTTGGGTACAATGCCCTTAAGTTTGTAGACGTCCAAAAATATTAATTAAATTAGTATTTCCTATTTATTCATCAAACTATTTAATTTAATTAATTAAATGGTTTTCCTACTAGTATTTAAATACAGTCTAAATACTAATCTAATGTATTTAATTTAATACATTTTCCTTAAAACCCCTTGTAATAAATTCATATTTATTAAAAATTTGTCGCCCTCTTAATTCTTCTAAACTATGATTAATTCAAATCTAATTTGGATAATAATTTGAACCCTACCTAGAAACCTACTAATCCAATCTATAATCCTACCCTAAGCCTACTCTCCTCCTACCCTACCTATCTCTCTTCATAAACCTACTCTCCCACTTAAGCACACACTAATCACACTTAAAGTGTGATTCCTAACCTTTTTAGTCCTAATGGAGTGCTCACACACGTGTGAGAAACTCATCCTAACAGAGCCACCCAACTCTCTAAACTTCTCTTACAACCTTGTCTCCCACTCCTTTCTCCAAGGTTGTTCACACATGTGTGAGAAACATTGAGCCTCACAAAGCATTTAATGCTAAATTTGACCTCTCCTCCAAGCTTGTGTTTCCGTTATGTGGCTCCTATGTGGATTCCACATAGGTGCCACCTCATTCAAACCTCTCTCCTTCCTCCAAAAATCTTTAAATAGAGGCCTTATCCTCTTGCATTTCATCTCTCAATTTTTGCATTTTATCATGCTAACAAAGCTATAGAGCTCATTGTTGTTTTCATGCTTTCTACTTTAGCTATTTTCTTAAATCACTTTAAAATCAAATGTTAGGATAATTTTGTGAATGAACTTATCTTCTTTCATTGCATTTTCATCTTATTTCTAGATTAAATCATCATCTTGAAGAAGATTTGAGGCTAGTTATTCATACTAGCCCTTGAATCTCTCCTTTCCCATAAATCTTCCATTCATAGTTTCATTATCTTGGGGATTTATCCATGTATGTTTGAGAGAACACATCCACACTCCATTCCATGAGACAATCAAACAAATTTTAATAGGGTGCATACGTGTTTCATGCTTAATCCAATGGTATTTGGTTTTCTTTGTTTTTTTCTTTCTTGTACATGATTTGAATCGATTTTATGTGCTAACCCACTAACCTTTCATGTTTTAGCTTGCTCCCAATAGGTTGAGAATTCCTCATACACATTCAAGCACGCTCGGTGGGACATCACATCCCTAATTTTTAGCTTTTTTCTTACAGATTTTGTGTGTAGGTTTGGACACAAGGATAAGATATTGAATATCGCTTTAAAAATTTATTTAGCGTTTATGATACATTTTTTAGTGCTTCCACACACTGTTCTAGTGCTTTTAAATTTTTTTTAGCATATATGTACATTATCTAATGGTTTTACCTTTTGATCAATGCTTATACCCTATTTTGTAGCATGCCTAATCTTTAAAATAGTGCTTACACATATTCATATTCATAATAGTGTTTTTTTACACAAGTCAAAGGCTAGGATCTCGAGATTCAATTCCCTCTCTTGAAAGAATAACAAAGTTATCCCAAAGTTCTCTGGGGTCATGGTACAACTAGCTTGGTTACTCAGTTGAAGATAAATGTGAATTTTCACAAGGAGGCCTTTGTTGGTACATTCAAGACATCAAACTGCAAAACAAATTTAGTACTTTTTTGGTTTTTTCTCTTTATCAAAGATGTGTGTTTTAACTAAGGATGCAATTTTGTATTTTTAAAGATGATTACTTTCAGAATTAAGATAGAATTCGAATGAGTAAGGTAACCAAAAAGGAAATAAACTTGCTGAAAATAAATCCTAGTGGACATAAACCATTGTTGATCTTCCCTTACAAATTGAATGATGGAGAGATTTGGAACAAACCCACGAAGCATAAATCAGACAATGTCACAATTCTATACTCGATGGATGCAATCGTTTGGAGAGAAAATATATTCACTCAGGCAAGATTTTTAGAACCTATCAAATTGGGAAGCCACCAAGATGTGCGCACACACAAGACTAATTTATCATTAATCCTAATAGCTGATCTCTTCCATAAATTCATCACAATAAGGTAAATAGATAAAAACTCTAATTAACCAAAATGCAGATTCGAAACACAATAAAACAATTGGCTCTCTGAAATAATGAATAAGCATGCACACATTCATCAATTTCACATAGATGGAAAAAAATATCACAGCATGAATGAAGCACAAATTGTAGATATTTATTGCATCAATAATCCGACCCTATTACATTTCTTTTGATTACAATATATAGATTTTTGATCTACAAACTCTGAATGCTAAAATTAGGGCATCAAAGACTCTAAATTAATGAAAGTAAGCTAAAACTAGAAATTTTTTGAAAGGAAACTATTTCTAACTAATACTAAATAGATTGCATGGATTTTTAATCAATTTAAAATCATTTTTTCCATGCAAGAGGATCAAACTCATCAAGAAAAGAGAGAGAAAGAAGATGGGGTTTCTCTACATGCAATTGGAGTCCTCTTCTTGATCTTGGATTTCTCCCTTGGAATCTTCATGTGGAGTTCTATCTAAGGTGGGAAATGATAGGGGACCATTATTATTTCAAAAAAAAACTCCATCTAGGCACCCATCTGATCTGGAGTTCAAATTCCATGCAAAAAGGTCATCTCGCTAGAAACACCTAGAAATTCAAATCCCAACCTCTACTCTGAAGTTTTCAAGCGCCAAAAAATAATAAGTGTCAGAACCCAAAATTGGAGGCCTAAAATTTTCATCCCTTTGGGAGGCCAAAAGGACAAAAATATTGAGAGGCCAAAATTTCTGGAGGGCCAAAAGGCTAAAAGGCCGAAAAGCCAAATTTTAGCCTTTTGAAAAATGGCAAAGTGTGAAAAAATTGTTTTTTGCAAAAATGGATGAATGGATCAGAGGCATGAATTGGGAAATACTTTTGGATGGGAATCCTAGAGCCTTTTTAATATCTCTTGAACCTCTTCATAATTTATCTCTTTCCTTTTTACTTTGTTGACCCTCCATTCTTTCTTCTCTCTGAAGATGGTCATTTCAGATGCAAAGAACTTGATTTCTTCTTCCTTCTCTGACATTACATGCATGTCTTCCTTGGAGTAGAAAAATTGGTGTAAGGCCTCTTTGGTGCTAACACCTTCCAAAATATCTTTGAACTACTACACCACAACTTTTACTAGATGCAGGATCTACTTATCATGGTCCCTGTATAGGTCCACGCCAATCCTTGTGAAGAAACCATCTATTTCACCTACCCATTCTATGAATTCCTTGTATTTTTCCATTTTGTAGGATAGAAACTCTTCAAATACCTTAATTTTCTTGGTCATGTACTTGATCCATGTTTCAAATTTATCAATTTCTTCGCCCTCATATATCTTTACTAGGATCTGGAAGAACTTCTTCTTAATTATCTTCATATCTTGGAGGTCGGCTTTCCATTTGGTTATGTCTAAATCCAGGCCATATTCACTCTCCATTTGGTTTATCAACTTCTTAGTTTCAATCAAGATGACTCTGTAAGGTTTAAACAAAAATCTGATAAGCCCTTCTCTATACTTCTCAAAGTTGTTCTTCTAGTCTGCACTTTCTTTGATGAAGGAAGGGGTCATACCTGCCGGTAAATCTGGAGTGGCCCTTTTCTCTAAGATGGCTAGCAATGTAGTTTTTGGACAACTTGGGTCAATAGGACCCACCATGTTATGAATGAATTTCTTTAGGGCCTCATTCTACTCTGTTAAGGACTTGATTCTCTCCTTGTCCTTGCTCATAAATCCTAAAGCATGCTTCAAGCCTAGAGCTGCTAATGTCTTACTCCCTTCCCTGGTGGGCTCACCCAAGTCTACCTCTTCAAGTGTATAATATTTGGGGGTCAATTGTGCTTGAGAGGTACTGATGGAAGGAACTACTACTTGTGCTTTCAAGCAACCCCTAGTGTCTTGGGTGACATAGGATTTTCTCCTCACTGGTATGTTGACCTCTTCCTAGTGAAAAGATTTCCCCAAGAAAACCATGTTTGTATCTTCCCCTTCTTCCTCATCCGTGTAAGTTATCCTCCTAATCTGAATCTCTTTAGTAAACCATGTAGGTTTACTAAAGGCAGTGATTGACTCATATGGGGCACCATGGAGGATTGAATCCAAGTTTTTTGATCCTGTGGTTACCTCCTCCTCTAACTCTTTATCTTGTTCCCTATCTTTCTCACCTTCTCCCTCATTCATTTCTTCTCCATGACCTTCGCCTTCACCCCTTTCTTCTCCTCCCTTATCTTCTTTTGCTTCCCTATCTTGTTCATCCTTATCTTGACCTTCATCCCTTGAGGAACTGATCAACACTTTTGCATTAAGGTCAGTCATGGCCTCCAATGTGGTTTTTAAAGGTGACACTTCTTCTGTGCTTATTGACCCCTGAGGAGTTGGGATGAAGCATGACAAAGTGACTAATGGTGGTGGAGTAGGTGTTGGAATAGTGAGTTGCGGAGTAGGAATAAGAACTATGAGTGGCAGAGTAGGAATAGGAAGAGTCAGAATGGGAGGTGGGACAGTAAAATTTGAAGGAGGTTGAGTTGGCATTTGAGTTGGGAAAGAAGGTCATGGAGTACGAATTGGAGGTAGGAGAGAGGTTGGTGGAATGGGAATGTGAGGTGGTGGAGTAGAAGTAGAAATTTCTCCTATAGCTCTATCCCCTGTTATGTCCTAAGATATTGTGGCATCTTGAGTTTTAGGCCCTTGGCCTATGTTGGAGCTTATCCATTTGATTGGCATGTTTAGTGCAGGATTGGTGAATTGGGCCAGAGGTGGAGTGAGGATCACATGCAGTTGGATATGTGTGGGAGCTCCCAAATTCTAATCCTCTTGTCAAATTAGTGTATCCTTTTCCTTGTCTATAAAACCTTCTAGGCCTTCAAAATCAGATATCTAGAACTCATATGAGCCTAAGGCATCTAAAGGATTGTCCTTCCCTTAAGGATCTTCTATGTGTTTCCTAGAAGTCTCCTTTTCTTTCCTCTTCTGAGATCTTTTCCTTTTAACCAGAGGCACATCTTCCTCTTCTTCTAGTTCCTCTTGTAAGGTTTATAGTTGTAGAGATGCAGAAGCTCTCCTCCTTTTATACGTGTTATTCTCTATTTTGGTGGTAGGGGAGATTGGCCAAAAGTTGAAGAGACTTCATCTTGTGCAGCCTGTGATGATCCCATGAGAGGATCTATCCTCCTAGTCATCCTAGTTTTGGGAGCCTTGTGCCTTGGATTTGAACCATACTCTACTACACATTCATGGCCATATGTAATTTTTGGTTTCTGTGGCGGGGCCTTCTTATACTGGGGCACCGTAGACTTCTCCCCACGTTGCTTATCCACCTTCTTGGGTGGATCCATCAATGTCTTCACCAGGATTGGATCCATCTTATAAGGCCCCTTAATCCATGTTTCCATTGTTTGGATGATGTGCCTATCTCAAAATTCAATATCATCATTCTCAACCTTATCAATTTCTGCATTCATGATGGGCCTCTTGTATATTTTTTCCTCAGTGTATATTGACTCTAGCACCCTATCTGAATCTTTATCCCAAACCTATGGGGGGATACTGATCTTTAAGACCTCTTTTGCTAGTGTAAGGGATATCCTATACTAGACCCTAATCCTTACCTCATGATCATCCACACAGTTTATCCAATGATCTTCTAGGTAGGGTTCATGGACATAGAACTTGCCAATGATATGGTTGTATGTGCCTATGGAGTCAAATCTAGGCTAGACTATTTTGTATAGCTGAAGTGCGAAGTCATCCCACTCGAAGGCCAAGTAATTGAAAACCTTCATATCTTGGAGAGTGTATGGGTGTAGAAGAATAGGGAAGTCCCAACAATGCTTCTTCTTATGCTTTATGTGTTCATAAGTAGTCACGAGCTGCGTGGCCATTTCTAGAATAATTACCTAGTCAAATGGGTACCGGGGAAACTTATTTCGGTTCAAAGTAGACCCCTCCACCTAGATATATGTGAATGTTCTAAATTGTATCTAATAGGCCCCATTGACCTCACCTTGGAAATTTCTTCCTCTGACATCCTCTTTGTGAAATCACTTTCAATAGATCATATGATCGCGAAGATGAAAGCGTCATTTACTATTCTATAATTTGGGTTTTCTTGTGGTATATTTCCCTTTTTACCATCTATGGATATACACATGGGGCCATTAATTTTGTTCATTGATTTTCCCCCTATTAGTAAGCCCTGGATAGTCTGGCCATGCGGCTAATAAGTACACTATGTATGTACTCATATAGAACTTTGGATTGTGTTTTACTACAGTCAGTTGTTCATCTAATCTTTCACTGATAATGGTGCCCCAATCAAACCTGGCCTTGAAACTTCTAACCTTCTCTACTAGGAGGATCATCCAATCCTCCATTTGGATGGAATAAGGTAGTCTATAAACTTAATGTGACTACCACCTAGATGTCATCTTTTAAATACCCCCTCTTGAGGTCTATCTTATCCAGCTTGTTCTTTGCAAGAGGTTTCTTGAGGTAGTTGTCATTTAAAATCTTGTATGCCTCTTCGCCTTTGTTTTGGAACCATCTAAGGCCCTTTTCAATGAAGAATTCATAGAACTTGTTTATGCCCTTATGGAGGTGGATGACCTATTCTATGATGTCTGACCTTATGTCCAGCACCACCTATCCTTCTGTGTTCCTGACCACCCTTTCATCGGAAATGTAGTGTTTTGCTAGGGTCATGATCAGATTGAATGAGGAGATAGCCACTAAGTGGGCTGCTACATTAACTAAGCCTGATAGGACTAGTAAGGCACAGTCCTCAAATCTTCCTACTGGTTGGGAACATCTTACTAGGAAATCATCCTAGTCTACAATCCTGATGTTAGTGTCTGTAATCTCTATATGTTTGTTCCCAATTTTTGAAGAGTGGTGATTCCCCTTGTATAGGTACTTCAACAGGGATGTTCATTTCTTAGACATTCCTATGAGAAAAGTGCAAGTATCAGTATTTTTATTGAAAGGAAACTACAAAAAAGGGAAGAAAAAATGATTAATCTAGGAAAATAGAAATGGGAGGTTCTAAAGTAGCCAAAAATGTAGATTTTGCACTTTCATCCTTTTTGGGATTTTGGATGCAGAAAACTGGGTTGGGGTTCGAAAGGGATGAAAGTGAGAAAAGAGAAAGCTAGGAGGAACAAAACCTCTTGAGCATTTGGAGTGCAAAATTCCAAACTAAATCTTAGACTCCAAAAGTCTAAAACTTTCGTTGGGAATACCATGCTTCGACTACCTAGACTTGTCAGTGTTTCAAACATTTCAGAGGCCCAAAAAGCTGAAAACATCGAAGACATGAGACTCTTGGGTGAAAGGGAAACCTAACCCAGTTTTTGGCCTTTTGGAGGACAAAAACCTGCGACAAGGTCACAAAAGGAACCCTAACACTACTAAAACAAAGAGGAAAAAACACCATATAGGAGAGTTCCTCCTCAACAAGAACAAGTGGGAAAAACCTAGGGGCTTGGGGAGGAGAACATGACTCAACTAAAAAAATAACCCTAACCTAAACAATGAAGAAGAAAGAACTCAACAATGAGAAAACCTACTTTAAAAGTGAAAGGAGTGGAGGAAAATGACACAAGAGGCCGAAGGTGAAGAGAAAAAAATAATAAAAGAGAGAGGACGTTGAAATGACAAGCATGCAGGGAGAAAGGAAAACATAGAAGACAAAAACACAAAGTGAGGAATCATTTAGGTCTCGGCAATTTATATAGCCCAAGGATGACATCATCCCCTTAAAGATTTTTAGGGTTCAAAACACTGAAAGGTCTGAAGGTTTTATCTTTCAGCCTTTTCAGTGTTTTTGCAGGCCAAAACACTGAAAGGGTTGGGCTTCAGCCTTATGGCTATTTCAGAGTTTCAGAGGACTCTAGGTCCTCCAAAATTCCAAAATGGTGAAAAGGCTGAAAATGCTTTGACTTGGTTCAATAGGCATTTTCAAAGACCCACTTGCGAGGAAAAATAGCCTGATAAAAGGGAGGAATGACCGAGGCATTTCTTCATCATCAAGACTCTTCTGGATTGTAACTTTGCAGTAGAATGAAAACCAAGAGATATTTGTGTTTTCAAACTTTCAACAACTTTTAATTTTGAAGTTTCTGCTAGTCTCCTAGTGTGTGTTCACATGGGTTCATTCCTTGACCTTCGACTATGGTAACCTAAATGTTCGTCAGCTGTTCCCAACCTTTGTCATTCCAACTAGAGCTTTCCAAAAAGAGCTTTGCTTACAGTCAGGCATCTATAGCCCTGAAAAAGTTTTCCCCAAATCCCAAGTGTAACCTTGCTCTACTACCAATTAGGTGTCCATAGCCTCAATAGAGGTTTTCATAGTCACCCTTGTCTATTTTATATGCTAGGCTGTAGCTTTTGTTTGAGAATTTTGTTCTCTGAACATTTTTTCTTATTTTCTTCTTGGTGCATGAAGTGTATCAAGGTTTTAATGTATGTTATTCCATGCGTTCAAGTCCATATTTTATTATTTGATCAATCCGAGCAATGATTAGGCTGTGCTACCCAAATTTCACACTTTTGACCTCTTCGGGCCACTTTTATTTTTGTTTTCTCTTTCCTCTCTTTCTTTAGCTATTTCTTTATTTTTCCACTGCCTTCGCATTGATTTAGATGGGTTCTGGGATCAGTGGGTACCCAAATCCATGCACTAATGTTGGTTGCACTTGACAAATTCTTGAGAAATCAATGTCCTTGGGTGTTGTACCTTAATGTGTTTTGTGATTAGGATAATCGAGCTTTAAATATCTTCTTGTTTGCCAATGATAGATGTCACCACTTTGTCTTTTGGAGTGTTCTCTACACTGTATATTTCCTTGGATAATTTGACTAAGAAATAATTCTACCCTAGTTTAGGAACCACTTGGAATGAATCCAAGGCACACTTGACCAAAAGGAAAATGAGCCCTGACAAGAGGAGGCGACCAAGGACGAAGGAAACAGACTGAAAATAAAGAAAATAAAAAAACTAAAAGAAAGAAACAAAGAAAACAAAAAGACTATGATACAAGGGATAGAAGGCAGTCCTGCTTAGGATCCATAGAAATTTTTGAGGAATTTCCCATTGACTGAAAATGGGGTCAAATCTCCTTTTCAGGTGCTGATCCTAAAAGTGTTTTCTCCCAAGATCTCAGATATCAAATAAGGGCTTGTCCACAATTTTTGGAATTTAGTGCGGCTGCCCAACTTTTTTTTCACCTTATCCCACATGAGGACAAGGTTAGAGATCTTGAAGGCTTTGATGGTGGTTCTCTTGTCGAATCACTGCTTGATGATGGCTTGGTTCTTTTATACATGATTTTGGGCCAAGGTTCTCTTCTCCTCCAGGTTAAGGAGGTTCATAAGTCTGACTTCTACTCGATCTTTGCCTCCCACGTATTGGTCCATAAATCTCAAGATTGGGATTTTCAAGTTCATATGGAAGACCAATTGTAATCCATAAACCAATTGGTATGGGGATTCACAAAGCATTCTTGAACGTCACCCGGTCAGTCCATAGGATATATTTCATTTGTGTGTGCCAATCCCATGGATTGTCGTCTAGGAGATGTTTGATCACTATTGTCAAGTTCTTGTTAGTAGAATCTACTACTCCATTTCCTTATGGTTAATAATTGGAGGATAATTTGAGGATTACCTAGTTTTTGAAGGCCCATTGTGTGAGTGAGGTAGATGAGAAACATGGATCATTGTCACATACCAGATAGAATGGCATCCCAAACTTGGTTATGATACGCTCCTCTAGGAATTTGGTCTCTACCTCCGTGGTATAATTCTTCAATGCCCGAGCCTCCATCAAGCATGTGCAGTAATCAGTTGCTATTAGAATGAAATTGTGTCCTACAGACAAAGGGGAGTTAATCACTCCAACCAAATCTAATCCCCATTGGGCGAATAGGCATGCCTTGTATACTGGTTGTAAGGAAATTGCTTGAATCCTCTCCCAGGTTGCACTTATTTGGCAAGTGTGGCATGATCTCACATGTTCTCCAGTGTCTTTGAATAATGTTGGGAAAAAATATCCCACCCTTAGGATTTGGTGGGCATTCTTCTTAGCAGAAGTATGCCCTGTCCCTTATTTTTCATGAAAATCATTTAGGAATTCCCTTTCTTTGAGCCTATCAAGACACCTCGGGTACATACCCTCATAATTGCATTTATACAACTGGCCATTCTTTAGCATGTAGGATTTTCTTTTGATTTTCAAGGCCCTTCTCTATGTTTTGTTCATCCCCTCTGGGAAGTGATTCTACAGTAGGTAGTAGACTATGTCTTGATACCATATATTAGTGATCACACCTTGATCGGTGTAATTTTGGCATACCATAATTTCTTCCACTTTAGAGATCAATTTCTTCAGGCCTTGGTTCCTTACTAGTTTCATTGGTTGGATTTCAAGGTCAAACTCTTATAGGATTCCTGTCCATTTCCCTCTTCATTCTCCTATCTTATTTTGCATCAATAGAGACTTTATGGCTGCATCAGGGACTATCTGAAAGACTTTGCTTCTCAATATGTAGTATCATAACTTCTTCATGGCTTTGACAAGAACAAAATACTATTTTTCTAGGTTGGGGTACTTGATCTTAGCATCTTTAAAGGGGAAACTCATGAAGGCTATGGGTCTCTCATCTTCACTATATTTCTTTTGAGTGAGGATACTTGTGCATGAATGTTTTGATGGGAAAGAATATACTTTAAAGGGAATGATGTAGTCAGGATTGACAAGGACAGGAGCCATATAAATCAAACCTTTAATCTCCTCAAAATATTTCTTTATTGGGATAGTACACTCAATCTTGGCATCCTTTTTTATTATTTCATTCAAGGGTTTTACTATTTTTGTGAAGCCACTAATGAACTTCCTTATGAAGGTAATCTTCCTGAAGAAAGATTTCAGCTCTTTGTGGCTATGAGGCGATGTCAAATTTAGAATGGATTCCTCCCTTTTAGGGTCTATGACTATCCCATCTTCTAAAATGATGTGTCCCAACAACCTGCCTTCAGTCACCCCAAACATGCATTTCTTTGGATTGAGAGAAATCCCATATTTCCTACATCTTCTGAGGCACTTTCTAAGATCATTTACGTGATTTGTTCTTTTTTTTAGAAGACTATGAGATCATCCATGTAAATGATAATTCATTTCCCAACTATCCCTTTGAAATCTATATCCATTACCCTCTAGAAAGTGGCCCTGACCTTAATTAAGTCGAAAGGCATCTGTCGGTAAGTGAAGGTTCCCCATTTGGTTGTGAATGTTGTTTTTAGCATGTCGTCTTCCCATACCATTACTTGATTGTAACTAGAGTAACCATCTAGGAAGGACATCATTTGGGACCCATTAACTATCTGCAAAACTTTGTTGAGAGATGAGAGGGGGTAGTTATCCTTTTGAGAGGACTTGTTCAAGTTCCAAAAGTCCACACATAGTCTGATCTGACCAGTCTTCTTTCTTACTAGCACTAGTTTCATGACCCACGTAGAGTATCTTATGGGGAATATGATTCTAGTATCTAGCAATTTTTGAACTTCCTTTTGTATCAAGGGCTCTATAGTATGGTTGATAGGTCATTGACGTTGGCAGAATGGTTTAGAGTCTGGCTTCAATGGGATATTTTGCACAGTGACTAAGGTGTCATATGTTTTTAGTTCTTGATATCCCCAAGCTATGACATATCAATACTCCATAAGGAGGTAGACCATCTCATATTTTCCCTCTTTGGTACATACTCTCCCAATGTGAACTTCTCCAGGCTCATCTTCGGTGCCAAGGTTATAGGATTCATACTCTTTACCATCAAGTGGTATGTCCGGATGTCTTTTCATAGTGGTCCCATTGCTATAAAAAATCCTCTCTAGTTTCACCATTATTTTGGGTATGGAATTGGTTCTTAGGTTCATGATGCCTTGATCATTGGGGTCTTCCATGCTAACTTCTTCTTCCGCCTCTTCTTTCTCTTCGTCTATGATTTGTTTCTCGAACACCCCCATGCACATGATGAACTCAAGGATGCGTTGGTCATCTTGAAAGACTTGGAAATTGGTAATGTTATCTAGGATGGCTAGGGCTGCAATGAGTTCAACTGAGAAATTATTTATTTTAGACTTCTCCATCGGGTTTAGTGAACTAACAAATATAGCTAGGGCATCAGCAACAACGTTCTTCCTGTGTAGGATGGACTTGATGTTGAATTCTTTGAAGTCATTGATCAAGTGTCATGCCCTATTTAGGTAGGCTAAAAGCCTTTTTTCATTGACTGAATACTAGCTATGGATCTGTTTGATGACCAATTTTGAGTCTCCTTCCACTGTGAAGGCTTTTATTCCTTTCTCATGGACCAAGAGGCGTCCACAGACCAATGCTTTGTATTCTGCAACATTGTTATTGCACAAAAATTGTAATCTATATGCAGCATAAAAATACTTACCTCTTGGTTTTATGAGTTTGATCCCTTCTCTTGCTCCTTGTTTTCATCTAGAGCCATCGAAGAAAAATTTCCATATTTGGTACTACTTTGCAGGTTTTGAACCGTCCAAAACCCATTTAGAGAATGGCTTTTTTTGAGGCCTTTGTTGCTTTTCTCCATTGCCACTCGAGGAAGTTGACTCTCCCTTTTCCATCTCTTGGGCACTTCTAAGGTCAAGGGATTTAGTACTTTCACCTTCTTTATCTTCCTGTAGTTCTATGTATGGCAGACACACTCCATCATCTGAAGGGCTCTAGTCACTAAACAAATTCAATGTAGGGCTACTCAAATCCAAATCTGATGCACTATCTTGACTTTCGATTGGGGCATCTATGTCCAATAAGTTATGTGTCCTAATCATAGATTCACCTTTCTTTGGAACTTCAAGGTTTTCCTTTTCCACTTCAGGCTCCCTTAGGGTCTTGAATGGTAAATAAAATTTGGGTTAGCACTCGATACAGTGCAATTTCACAATTAGAGCACGTCAATCCAGAGTGACTTTCCTAATTTTATTGATAGTATCATAGAAGTAGAAGGCTGTTAGGGTCTTCATCCTTCCCTAGGTGTTGCATGCTTGTTTTTATACTACTGATGAAGTTTTGAAAGATGTCCTCATGGATGTTGGTTTCTAGTAGGTCTTGTGTTGGACTATGGCCTTGTTCCTCGGCTTCCCTGATTTGGAACATGAAAATGTCATCCATCCGATAGGTGCCTAGGTCAGCCTATGTGAACATGATGTCATTAGGAGTATTATATTTAGTGATCATCCTTCTTAACTTAAGCTCTACATTGATCTTGATTTGGTTGTTCAGTCCTTTCCATGGTAACCATAGTTGCATGAAATCTATAGACAACCAGACTCTCAAGAAGTTGGTCCATTCTCTACTCAGTAGCATTCCATAGGTTTTGGGAATGTCTACTACATGCACATTGATGTACTCTTGTATCCTTGGTTCAACAATTATTTGGATACTTACATCCTTGAGAACACCAATTACCTTAACTTTTGTCTTTTTGAGTTTGATCACCACTCTATTTTTTGTTTGCAGAATCATTCCCATTTTTTGGCATATGGATAAAGGAATGACATTACAAGATGCTCCAGAATAGATTAGGTAGTTGTGTAGGTTCTTCTTGAATATCTATAGACTGAGCAAGAATGTTGGTACCTCTATCTTATCTTTGAACATCACTGGGAAAGCTTCGGAAGCGTTGATGTTAGAGGTGGTATTTACATTGCTAGCCATCATCCCTTTTTTTTAATGGTCCAAGGACTTCAAGCAGGATTCTCTCATAGAAGGGAAACCTTGGATCATCTCAAACATCAATATGTTAGCCTTGGTTTTCTTTAATTCTTCACCCGCACTGTATTTTTCATTTGACCATGTTGGGTTTTTGTATCTAGTGAACATGTTTGGTGAGGATGAGGCAAGAGCATTTGGTCCTCTTGATGGCATAGGATTATTGCTTGCTCAAGGATCTGGTAGATTTGGTTGTTTACTCAGAGGTATGCCATCGTTCATAAGTTCCTTTTGGATCTGTAGATTGTAGGACTTTCAATGATCATTCTGGAAGGTGTGGACTTTCGAGTATTCAGCCTTATTTTCCTTTTGGAATGGGAACACAAACTCTTCTTCTCCCAAACAAGGGCCCAAATTTTCTCCATTTTTGGATTCATAGGAGTCAGACATGATGGAATTGAATTGAATAGGTGGCTCTTCTAGATCCTAGGGATGCTAATTATGGGAGTTTCCTCCATATCCATTATTGTTCTAGCATGGAGTTGGATCCCCGAAAAAATTGGCCTCCGCGGTTTCATAGGTGTTAGCATTATCTGTCGGTACACTACCATTGTTGGGCTTGGTGTTCCATGGTCTATTCAATCTTTGTTGTCAAAAGGGCTTATCCTGTGTATTGTTGTTATTGTGGTAAGTGTTAAAAATTTGATTCAAATTCTGGGGATAAGCATTTGGACCAAGTGGTGCTCGTTGGTACCCACTTCGGTTTTGGGATGGATTCAACTTCATTCAGGTGAGCTCATTCATGAGTTGGTAAAAGGTCTTCTTTACGACATCCAATTTAGAGGCTAAATGAGTATCAGGCTTAGGTTGGGGCACAACCCTTTGTTCTATAAATAAGTTTTTATGAGCCTCGTAATTGGGATAAGTGATGGATGGTGGTAGGGCTTCAAATGGCTACACCAGAATCAAATTCAATGGATTTGGATGAGTGGCCAAAGCTTGACTACTTGTTTAAAATGGATGTGGGGAAGTAGCATTATTATTGATGGGCTTGGTTTTGAATTTCCCCTCTTATGGATCCATTTTCTGTGTGAAATTTATGGTCTCATTATACACCTTTTCCATTGTGTCACTATCTATTGGTGGGATTCTTCTTAGAAAAAATGAGGTGAAGGGATCCAGAGCTTTGAAGTAAACTTGTATGATAGCTGCCTATGGTATGGTGTAAGGAGCTTCCATATTTTCATGCATTTTTTGGAAATGATGATTGAACATGGCGATGGGATCCTTAGGATCTTTTCTCATTGTTATGAAGTAGTGATGTGTCATAGCTGGATCCACATACAACATAAATTGATTAAGAAAATTGTTTCAAACTCATTCCATGTAGAGATAGATCCCTGTGGTAAATTCAGGTACCAGTTGTATGCATATTCTCACAAAGTGTATGGGAAAAGATGATAGACAATGTCTTGGTGGGAAATCTCATTGTGATTACAAATTTCTTTGAAGGTATGCATGTGCTCTTCTACTATCCTTGATTTTCCATATATGAAACATGTATAAAACTTCTCCACATTTTTGGGTAGTTCATGGATTTGTCCAACAAAATTCAATGGTGAACTTTGAGCATAGGAGAAGAAAACCATTAGACAAGGTTGTTGCAAATTATGATTTTGATTTATGGCTGTGGGAATAGTTGGAACATCAATGTGTGATTATTGTCCAAGTAGGTTCTATGACTCGATAGGATGGTGAGAGGAATTCTCTCTTGTCTTCCCTTTGTCTCTACAAGCTCTACAATGGTGATTGAGCTCAATGAACTCGCTTCTTCTTAGATATGATCTAAGTACTCACTTGAACTATTCTAGGGAAAAGGATCTGATGTTATCCATCTTTTTAGTCTTGAGGCCCTCCTTCTAGCACCACTATTGTTGATTGTTGATTTTACACAAGTCAATGGATAGGATCTCAAGATTTGATTTCCTCTCTTGAAAGAATAACAAATTTATTCCCAAGGTTCTCCAGGGTCGTGGCACAACCTACTTGGTTACCTAGTTGAAGATAAATGTGAATGTTCATGAGGAGGCCTTTGCTAGTATGTTCAAGACATCAAACTAAAAAAAAACTTTAGAACCTTTTTGGTTTTTTTGCTTTATCAAAGATGTGTTTTTTTATCTAAGGATGCAATTTTGCATTTTTAAAGATGATTAATTTCAAAATTAAGACAAATTTTAATGATTAAGGTAACCAGAAAGGAAATAAACTTGCTGAAAATGAAATCCTAGTGGATATAAACTATTGTTGATATTCCCTTGTGAATTGAATGAATGAGAGATTTTGAACAAACCCATGAAGCATAAATCAGATGATGTCACAATTCTATACTCTATGGATGCAATCATTTGGAGAGAAAATGTATTCACTCGTGCAAGATTTCCAAAACCTATCAAATCGTGAAGCCACTAAGATGTTCGCACACATGAGATGGATTTATTGTTAACCCCAATAGATGATCTCTTCCACACATTCATCATAACAAGGTAAATAGATAACAGAAAACTCCACTTAATACAAATGCAGATTAAAAACACAATAAAACAATTGGCTCTTTAAAATAACGAATAAGCATGCACACATTCATCAATTTCGCATAGCTGGAAGAAAATATCACACCATGAATGAAGCAGAAATGGTAGATATTTATTTCATAAATAATCCGACCCTATTACATCTCTTTTGATTACAATATATAGAGTTTTGATCTACAAACTTTGAATGCCAAAATTAGGGCATTAGAGACTCTAAATTAATGAAAGTAAGCTAAAACTAGAACTTTGCTGAAAGGAAACTATTGCTAACTGATACTAAACAACTTGCATGGATTTTTAATCCATTCACAATCAATTTTTCCATACAAGAGTGATCAAAATTGTTAAGAAAAGGGAGAGAAAGAAGATGGGGTTTCTCTGAATGCAATTGGAGTCTTCTTCTTGATCTTGGAGTTCTCCCTTGGAATCTTTACCTAGGGTTCTCTTTGCAATGGGAACTAATAGGTGACCCTTAGACTTTCATAAAAGAACTCTATTTAGGCACCCATCTGATCTGGAGTTCAAATTCCATGTAAAAAAGTCATCTCATTGGAAATACCCATAAATTTGAACCCTGGCCTCTACTCCAAAGTTTTCAAATGCCAAAAAATGCTAAGTGTTAGAACCCAAAAATGGAGCCAAAAAAGTTTCAGGCCTTTTGGAGGCCGAAAATAATGAGAGGCTGAAATTTCTAGAGGGCCAAAATGTCGAAAGGCTAAAAGGCAGAAAAGCCAAATTTTAGCCTTTTGAAAAATGGCTAAGTGTGAAAAAACTATTTTCTGCAAAAATGGATGACGACTTTTTACTACCTCTTGAACCTCTTCATAATTTATCTCTTTCCTTTTTACTTTGTTGACCCTTTGTTCTTGCTTCTCTTTGAAGATGGTTAATTTAGAAGCAAAGAACTTGATTTATTCTTCGTGTCCTGACATTACCTACTTGTCTTCCTTGGAGTAGAAAAATTGGTGTAAGGCCTCTTTGGTGCTAACACCTACCAAAATAAATTTAAACTACTGCACCACCTCTTTCAATGGATGCAATATCTACTTATCATGGTCCCGGTATAGGTCTAGGCCAATCCTTGTGAAGAAAACATCTATTTCACCTACCCATTCCATGACTTCCTTCTATTTTTCCATTATGCAAGCTAAACACTCTTCGAAGACCTTAATTGTATTGGTTATGTGCTTGATCCATGTTCCCAAGTTATCTTGTTCTTCACCCTCATATATCTTTAATAGGATTTGGAAGTACTACTTCTTAATTATCTTCATGTCTTTGAGGGAGCCTTACCATTTGGTTATCTCTGAATCCAGGCCATCTTCAGTCTCCATTTTCTTTATCAACTTCATAGTTTCAATCAAGACGACTCTTTAAGGTTTAAACACCAATCTGATAACCCCTTCTCTGTACTACTCAAAGTTGTTCTTCCAGTCTTCACTTGCTTGCATTAAGGAAGGGGTCATACCTACCGATAAATCTGGAGTGGCCCTTTTCTCTAAGATAGCCAATAATGTGGTTTCCAGACAATTTGGGTCAATGAGACCCACAATCTTATGAATGAATTTCTTTAGGGCCACATTCTACTCTATTAAGGACTTGATTTTCTCCTCGTCCTTGCTCATAAATCCTAAAGTGTGCTTCAAACCTAGATCTTCTAATGTCATAGTCCCTTCCCTAGTGGGCTCACCCAAGTCTACCTCTTCAAGTGTATAATCTTCAAGGGTCACCTATTCTTGAGAGGTATTAATAGAAATAACCACTACTTGTGCTTTCCAGCGACTCCTAGTGTCTTGGGTGACATACGATATGGTCCTTGCCTATATGTTGGTCTCTTCTTGGTGAAAAGCTTGCCCCAAGAATTCCATGTCTATATCTTCCCCTTCTTCCTCATCTATGTAAGTTCTCCTCCTAATCTAAATCTCTTTAGTAAACCACTTAGGTTTACTAAAGGAGGTTACTGACTCATATGGGGAAACATGGAGGATTGAAGCCAAGTTTTGTGATCCTGAGGTTACCTCCTCCTCTCACTCTTTATCCTATTCCCTATCTTTCTCACCTTATTTCTCATTCATTTCTTCTCTGTGACCTTCTCCTTCTCCCCTTTCTTCTCCTCTCTTCTCTTCTTCTTCTTCCCTATCTTGTCTATCCTTATCTTGGCCTTCATCCACTAAGGAACTGATCAACACTTCTTAATTAAGGCCAGTCATGGCCTCCAGTGTAGTTGTGAAATGTGACATGGCTTCTATGCTTATTGGCCCCTGAGGAGTTGGGATGAAGCATAGTAGAGGTACTGATGGTTGTGGAGTAGGTATTTTCATTGTAAGTGGCAGAGTAGGAATAGGAACTATGAGTGGCAGAGTAGGAATAGGAAGAGTCAGAATGGGTGGTGGAAGAGTAAAAGTTGAAGGAGGTAGAGTTGGTGTTGGATTTGGGAGAGAAGGTGGTGGAGTAGGAATTGGAGGTGGGAGAGAGGTTGGTGGAAAGGTAATTTGAGGCAATGGAGTAGAATTGGAACTTTCTCCTGCAGTTCTATCTCCTGTTATGTCCTAAGCTACTGTGGCATCTTGATTTTTAGTCCCTTGGCCTATGTTGGAGCTTATCCTTGTGATTGGCATGTTTAGTGTGGGATTGATGAACTAGGATGGAGGTGGAGTGAGGATCACATGTAGATAGATAAGTGTAGGAGTGCCCATGTTGAATCCTGTTGTCAAACCAGGTGTATCCTTTTCCTGGTTTGCAAAACCTTCTAGGCCTTCACAATTAGATATCTGGAACTCATTTAAGCCTAAGGAATCTATAGGATTATCCTTCTCTATAGGATCTTATATGGGTTTCCTTGAAGTATTCTTTTCTCTCCTCTTCTGAGATCTGGTCCTTTTAACTAGATGCATGGCTTCCTCTTCTTTTGGTTCCTCTTGTAAGGTTTCTAGTTGTGGATATGTAGAAGCTCTCCTCCTTTTATACATTTTCTTCCCTATTTTGGTGGCAGAGAAAGATTGGTCAAAAGTGAAAGGGATTTCATCTTGTGGGGCCTCTAATGATCCCACTAGAGTATCTATCTTCCTAGTCATCCAATTTTTGGGAACCTTGTGCCTTGGATTTGAACCATACTCTACTGAACGTTCATTGCCATATATTGTCTTTGGTTTCTAAGGCGGGGCCTTCTTATATTGGGGCACCATATAATTCTCCCCATGTTTCTTATCCACCTTCTTGGGTGGATCCATCAATGTATTCATCGAGATTGGATCCATCTTATAAGGCCTCTTAATCCATGTTTCGATTGTTCAGATCAAGTGCCTAGCTCAGAATTCTATATCATTGTTCTCATCCTTATAAATTTTTGCATTCATGATGGGGATGTTCTATATTTTGTCCTTAATATAAATTGAATCCAGCACCCTATCTCAATCTTTATCCCAAACCTGCAAGGGGATACTGATCTTTAAATCCTCCTCTTCTAGTGCAAGGGATATCCTGTATTAGTACTTAATCCTTACCTCATGATCATCCACATAGTTTATCCAATGATCTTCTGGGTGGAGTTCATGGATGTAGAGCTTGCCAATGATATAGATATATGTGCCTATGGGTCAAATATAGACCAAACTATTTTGTATAGTTGAAGTCGGCACTCATCCCACTCAAAGGCCAAGGATTTGCAAACCTTCATGTCTTGGAGAATGTATGGGCATAGAAGAATAGGGAAGTACCAACAATGCTTCTTCTTATTCTTTATGTGTTCACAACCATCTGTGACATGCCTGGACATTTCTAGAATATTTACCTTCTCAAATGGGAACCTGAGAAACTTCTTCAAGTAGACCTTACCACCTATATATATGTGTATATTCTTAATTGTATGTAATAGGCCCTAATGGTGCTCACCTTGGAAACTATTTCCTCTAACATCCTCTTTGCGAAATCACCTTCAATAGATTGAATGATCACAAAGATGAAAGCCTAATTTACTATTTTGTAATCTGGGTTGTCTTCTTGCATATTTTTCCTTTTTACTAGTTGTGTATATACAATATGGGGATGCATTTTGGTCATTGATGTTCTCCCTCTTAGTAATCCCTTAATAGTCTTCTTGTGTGGTTAATAAGTACACTATGTATGTACTCATATAGAACTTTGGATTATGCTTTACCACAGTTAGTTGTTCATCTAATCTGTCACTGATAATGGTGCCCCAATTTAACCTAACCTTGTAGCCTATGATCTTCTCTATCAGGAGGATTATCCAATCCTCCAGTTGGATGGACTAAGGTAGTCCATACACTTGGTTTAGCAGTGTCATTGTCACATGGATGTCATATTTTAAATACCCACTCCCGAGGTCTATCTTATCTATCTTGTTCTTTCAAAGAGGTTGCTTGAGGTAATTGGCATTTACAATCTCATACACCTCTTCACCTTTGTTTCAGAACCATCTGAAGCCCTTTTCAATGAAGAAGTCATAGAAATTGTCTATGACCCTATGGAGGTCTAATACCTCTTCTATGATGTCTGACCTTATGTCTAGCACCACATGTCCTTTTGTATTCCTGACCACCCTTTCATTGGGAATGTATTGGTTTTCTAGGGTCATGATTATCTCAGATGAGGAGACAGCCACTTGGTGGACTATTGTGTTAACCAAGCCTAATAGGACTAGTGAGGTGCAGTCCTCAAATCTTCCTTCTGGTTGGGAACATCTTACCAGGAAATCATCCCAATATACATTCTCGTTGTCAGTGTCTATAATCTCTATATGTTTTTTCCCAATTTTTGAAGGGGGGTGATTCCCCTTGTATAGGTACTTCATCAGGGATGTTGTTCATTTCTCAAGCATTCCTATGAGAAAAGTGCAAGTATCAGTATTTTTATTAAAAGGAAACTATGAAAAATAGGGAAGAAAAAATGATTAATCTGGGAAAATAGAAGTGGGAGGCTATAAAGTAGCCATAAATGCATATTTCACACTTTCAGGCCTTTTTGGACTTTTGGATGCCAAAAATTGGGTCAGGGTCTGAAAGGGCCAAAAGTGTTAAATGAGAAATCTAGGAGGAACAAACCCTCTTGGGCATTCGGAGTGTGAAATTCTGAACTAAATATCGCTCTCCGAAAGTCTAAAACTTTCATTGGGAAGACCATGCTTTGATGACCCAAACTTGTCAGTTTTTTGGACATTTTAGATGCCCAAAATGCCAAAAAGGTCAAAGACATGAGACTCTTGGGTGAAATACCAACCTGACCCAGTGTTTGGCCTTTCAGAGGCTGGAAAACTGTGACAAGGTCACGAGAAGGAACCCTAACACACCAAAATAAAGAGTAAAAAACACCAAACAGGAGAGTTCCTCCTCCACAAGCCCAAGGGCGTAAACCCTAGGGGCTTGGGGAGGAGAACAAGACTCAACTCAAATAAATAAACCTAACCTGACTGATGAAGAAGAAAGAACTTGACAATGAGAAAACTACTTGTCCAGTGGTAGGAGTGGAGGACAATGAAACAAGAGGCCAAAGGTGAAGACTAGAGAACAACAACAAAAGAGAGAGGACGTTGAAATGGCGAGCACATGGGGAGCAAGGAAAAAGAAAAAGACAAAGAAACAAAGTGAGGAATAATTAAGGCTTGGCCACTTATATAGCTCGATGACGAAATCATTCCCTTTTGGTGTTTCATGCTCCAAAACACCAAAAGGTCCAAAGGTTTTATCCTTCAGCCTTTTCGGTGCTTTCAGAGGCTGAAACACTGAAAGGGTTGGGCTTTAGCCTTTTGACCATTTTGGAGTTTCAGAGGACACTTGGGTCCTGAAAAATCTTGAAAGGGTGAAAAGGCCAAAAATGTTTTGACTTGGTTCAATAGGATTTTTTAGAGACCCACTTGTGAGGAAACAGGGAGGGGGCAGACTAAAAAGAACCAAAAGACACAAAAAGAAGGGGGTCCCGTGGTGAGATGACCAAAAAATAGGGTGTGTAATGTGGACCCACAATAGGTAGCACATGTGATCTTTCAAATTTTTCTTATGACAGTCAAATAGTGCTTACACATATTCATAGTAGCCCATACGAATAGTTAATGTAGCACTTACACATAGTTAACGTAGTGCTTACACATAGTTAAAGTAGAATTTACACACAGTTAAAGTAGCACCTCCACATAATTAAAGTAGAACTTACACACAATTAAAGTAACACTTACACATAATTAAAGTATCACTTACACACACTTAAAGTAGCACTTACACACAATTAAAGTAGCGCTTACACAGTTAAATTAGTGCTTATAGACAGTTAAAGTAGTGCTTACACACAATAAAGATAGTCAAATAGCACTTACGCACAATCAAAATAGCACTTACACAGTTAAAAAATGCCTATACATAGTCTTATAGCACTTGTATACTTTTCTGCAGTGCTTCTAAGCTTTTATGCAACGCTTATTAACTATTTTTTAAGCTCTTCTAAACTGTCTTTCAACACTTTCTGTTGGGTTCATAAAAATTTGATTTCAGATTTTGATCTATGTTATGATGATTTTGTAGCTTAACATATCTTTGTAGGATGTTTTATGAGAAGATTCACTTGTCCAAGATACTATCTAGAAACAAGTCTTTTGCAAACTACTAATCAATCTTTTTGCATCTCGCTTATCAAAGAATATCATTTGGAACTACTCATGATGCCCTGCAGGTTGCCAAAATTGAATTAACCAAACAATCATGCTTGATTAGTGTTTTCTAGGAACTTAGCTTAAGTAGGAGTTTTCTTGTTGAAGACATGTTAGGTCTGTCCAAAAAAATTGCAAAACCTTTGGAGTCATATGTTCAAAATTTTCAGTCCAGGTTCTATGTGGTTCAAAACCCTTATTTTGCTCTTCAAGTTTTGGGAGTTGTTGGTTTAAAACCATAAGTTGCTAAGGTGGGTTCTATTTTTAAGTTACTTTATTTGGTCACTTAAATTCTTTTGAAGCTCATGTGTCTTTTTAACATCGGATGGGGCCATGTATTTTATCCTAAGTCCTTAGCACTTTAATTTTTCCTAAGTCTGGGTACCTGCAAGCCTTTTACTCTAGTCATCATGTGTCATGATACTATGTTTTAATCCAATGGCTAGCATAAAGGCTTATAGAGAAGATGTAGTTGATCTAACCTTTAAGTGATTAAGTCTGAGCACCACATGTTCTTGGTAGGCCCAATATTTGTTAAAGGTTGTGCATAAAGTGCAGTCATATTCTTTTTGATCTAACGATGGACGTAATGGCTTAATAAACACATGTAGTTGACCTACTCAGTAAGTCATTAAGTGGTGATGACATGTCCCTGGCCGGTTCAGCATTTGTTAAAGGATAAAATAAAGGGCATGTAGTTTCTTTTTGATTGGATGATCCATGTAATGGCTTAATCCTGAGATGCTAGTCATCTATCTTTCAAGCCATTAAGTCATGTCGACGTGTGTCCTGTAGGTGACGTGGGCCCTATTTGCATAAATTTGAATGAAGATTAAAGTGCTGATCAATCCAATAGTTGACGTAATGGCTTATAGTAAAGATGCGCAAGATCTAATATATAAGTGATTAAGTCGTTGCAACACGTGTCCCTGTGGGTTTGGTTAAAGTCATAAAGAAGGATTTAAAAGGCAGACAAGTTAAGTTTGATCTGATGGTTGACTTAAAGACTTGATGATAAAATGATTGAGATCTAGTGTATAAGCCATCAAGTCTGAGTGACATGTGGTAGTTGGTGGACCCAACACAGTGGTAATGAAAAATTAAAGATGATGCAGTTTAAAGAAGATTTGACGACTCACTTGAAGACTTAAGAAAAAGATGGGGTTAATCTAAAGTATACGCCATTAATTCTTGTTGACACATGTCCTCCCCATTAAAGTTATACTTGCAGTCAGTAAAGTGTTGGGTAAAGTAACCTATGGTCAAGTTAAAGAAGATCTAATGGTTCACTGAAAGTCTTATAGTGGAGATGCATGATATCTAATGTATAAGTCATTATGTCTGGCTGACATGTGTCCAAAGTGAATAGTGATTTTCATGAATTGTTGGCAGCCACATGATAGATGAGATGTTGTTAAGATCTACAGTCATGATTTAAAGTTTTTCTCTGTGTTAAAATGGTTGCAGTGAACCGTTCGGCCACAAAATTTCAAACATGGTGAATTGATGACAGAATGCGTGGCCACTTCAAATGAAATTAAATACAAGGAATTGATAAGATTGCGTATATGATTCACCACATGAGTTTTAAAATTCCATAACTATTGAAGTGATTGGAGAAGAGCTAAGGTTGCAATATTTTCACTCTGTTTTACGATTTTGTAGAATGGGTAAGTTGTTTTGTGACTGTATTTCTGGGCATTGTAGTTCATAATTGCAGTAGGGTTTTGAGTTCTTAGAAGAAAGTAGATTTTGTGTAAAATTTGATACTATTAATTGAGAAACCCTAGTTCATAAATGGCTCCTAAAAGAGATTTCACTGGTAAAATAGATTACAAGGATAGGAACGTATATGATGATATTTTTCAATAGTTAAATGAATCCATAAATGATGCCACTAAACTCAAACAATTAGTGCCTACAAATCCTTGTTTGAAAGTTGGGGAGGGTTTGTAAGATAGGGGAAAATGGGATGGAGATTCCAAAAATAGCATAAGTGGTTTGAGTTTGTTTATAATTGCCTTCAACAAGAGAAATGCTTCTGCCCCAGACAATAACATATGGCAGTTCGATGTGGGAAAGTTGATAGTCCCTAGGGTGTTCATGGACACAATTTTATTGATGATAATTACAAAAAACTATGATAGTGTCTCTAGGGTTCTGAGAGATATAAATGGAAATATCCTAAACAACATTCAAGTTGAGGAGTTAAGGGAGGTGTTTAATTTAAATGATCTCACTGTTTAAATGGAAAATATTGATATTGACTATTTCAAGGAAGTGTACAAATCCCAATGAAGTTACTTCAGAACTGGTCCTCTGTTAGAATATTTTAACAAAATAGGAGGTTTGATTGTGGTAGGTTCTAACACACCAAAACCTTTCAAATTGGACTATTTAAAATTAAAATCTAGAGGAATATATAGTGCCCTATGTCATATTTTTGGAGAAGACAAAGAAACAGTGATGCCTATCCATTACATCTTCATGATGGTCCAAATTCTACATCTGCATTTGGCTATTTCTTTTTATTTTTCTAATCATGTTACTAAATTGATTCACCAAGGTCTAATAGGCATAAAAGAGGAAAAAATAGTTAGGCCATTTGGATGGTACTCCATGCTGATGCACATGATCCTTTACAAAAATGTTGACTATTTTGAGAAATAAATGGATCTTATGAGATTTCAAGATGATGAAGAGATGCATGTTCAATTATGGAGTATAGATTTTTCTTGGAATAGGAAAGAGGCCAGTTTTATCAATTTTGATAGGTTTTTTTACCTCTAAGCTCAGAGAACTATTATGCTTAGACAATCCAAGAATTCACAAAGATATCTTAAATCTTTTGACACCAAAGGAATATGTTAAAATATTTTACATTGTTCACAGTTGGGGTGACATCATTTTATATCCTATTTCAATAGTTATTAGGGTTTATGATTTCAGAGGAACTCCAAATGTGATCCCATATAGAGTTCCACTTAAGATAAGCCTTGCAAAAATACCAAGACAAATGGGTGGGATACAAGAGGAAGCATTGACTAGAAAAATGAAAGGTAACATCTTCCCTACCATTACAATTGCATACTAGTTAATTATCAGCAAAGGGGGGTGGACACAATTGCATAAGTACTTGGAACCTTATTAGATGGCAACATCAGTGGTAAGACATCCTAATTCAAAAGGAAATAGACCCCTAGATTCAAATGCACAATCATTGCCATCTCCTAAAAGGAAAAGGATAGACGAAGAGGGACAACAAAAGGAAGATATCTACTCCCCTTCCCAATCTCCCCTGCACATGGATGAACAAGAAATTGCTGAACAATTGTTGTAGATGAGAAATATAGGGAATATCTTTGTAACATCTTAGGAAATGTAGGAAGGGATGCTAGACGATCCCAAACATGCAGAGATGGATTTGACAATGGCTGATTTTTCTAGTAAGGAGTTAGATCCCATCACTAAGAAAGCTAGTGATGAATTTTTGTCAGATGCTAAGTTTGTTAAAGAAAGAGCATTTGTTCCATTTATCTAGAGAGTCAACATTAATGAATTAAAGAAAAATATTAGCAAAGATAGAAAGATCAACTTGACAAGGATAAAGATGAGATTGAAGCAGAGGTAAAGCAGGATATGATGGAAAATTTTGATAAAGTTAATCCTGAAGAAGGTCAAGCATTGATTAGGAAAGAAGGAGTCCTTATTCTTCCAGAATGGGATATAGCTGACACCATAGTATTTGATATTGTCAGAAAAAAACTCAAGCCTATGCATACTAATGAGTGAGAAGCTCAACAAATATCTAAAGGTGTTAAATTCAATGAAGACCATGCAGTGTTGGTAAATGGTCACTGAAGAGGAAGGAAAATAAGAAAACTGATGGAGACACTCAACTTGAATAGGAAGGAAGTTTGCTTATAAGAAGGGTTGCAGAGACTACAGGGGTAGAGGTAGTAATCCTAACATTAGAGTCTGCAAATTTTAGTATGAAAGTGGTAGAAAATAAAGAAAAAGAGATTAAAATCCCAAGAACAGAATTTGGGATAGTTCTAAAGGCATATAATGATGAAAGGATAAAATCCATAGAAAAGGATAAGAAAATTGCTATACTAGAAGGAAAACAAGTAGCTCAATTTTCTTCTTAAAGGATGATAGCACATGATCCACATCAGTCTACTACATCTAGTCCAATTGTAACTTATCCTCCTTCTCCTATGCCATCAAGTCCTACTATGCAAGTAGACCTAGAGAGAGAGAGAGAGAGAGAGAGAGAGAGAGAGAGAGAGAGAGAGAGAGAGAGAGAGAGAGAGAGAGAGATGACCAAGTTAGAATAATCAAGAAAGAAATGGGATGAATATTTTATTGATGACATGTTACTGATTGAATGTTTGAAGATGTTAAGTTGATCACCGAAATGCAGAAGGATAATGCAAGACATTAAATCAGTTAATGGATTGTATTTTCATTGATGTCAAATTGATATAATTTAATCAGTTATAATCAAAGTGTCTAAGAAAACATATAATCAAAGAGAAAAATATTATGCTTTCAGTAATGCATAAAACAAAAGCATTCACATTATGACTTCAAACACCAATGGTCAGTTTACACCGACGGACAAAGATCACCAAAATTCAAGTCATAGTGATGCCCAAGTAAGAACACCAATGAGCATTACTGATGAGCATTACCGATGAGAAGAATCACAAGCATAACCAACGGCCAGAAACATAGTACAAACTGATAGAGAAGCCCGAGGAGAACTGAAGTGTTGACCGATTCTATCAAAGAGTTAAATGCTAAAATTAACTTGAGTTCAGAAGCGACAAAATATCTAGCTAGAAGAGCTAAATATAGAGTTAACTGGTAGTTATCTTAGTTTTCATTGACAAGATAAAGCTAGTGATAAGTAATAGATTTAAAGTTGTTTTTTCCAACTGGCAAGAAGAACTCAGTGAGATAAAACAAGAGTTTTTCTTTAAATCTAATTAGAAAGAATTTTGGATCATGCCAAGATCAAGAAAATCAAGAACCTAACAACGGTGTATCATGTCTATAAAGAGACAACTCAATTCATTACAAATTGGTGTGGTGGGTTAATGAATGAAAAGAGGATGCTAAAGAGAAACTAATGAAGAGAAACTTCATACAGTCCTAATCAACAAGTTGAGGAAAGAGCTAAAGTTTTCTGTGGACACTGAGCAATAGAGCACAACATCACTGAGCAGAATCAAAGTGGAGCAAAGGTATAAACCAAGATATATTGATCAGAATAGTTTTATGAGATTACAATAGATCTAAAAATATGCAAGTATAAGCTGTATATGTGAAAAGATCATATTGTTTCAGTTTAACCATTGATTCGGAAAGCCTCTTAACCTAGAGGGATTTAAAGATCCTTTCTATATTGAGATACATCCCAAGGATTATCAAAAAGTTTGATCATGAAGATAGAATGAGATGCCCAATACCTATTGACAGGCCAAGTGAGTGTTTGATCAAGGAAGGTAGCATAAAGATGCCCGTTATCAAGTGGCGGACTAAAATTTTAAATCCTCTAACAAGGTCACACCTAAAAGTGTGTATGTAACCTTTAACAGGGTTGTCTCTTCATTGAGCTCACTTCAGAAGAGTGAAAATTTTGGGTTACCAGTCCCAAGTGGTTTTTCCCTTAACAGGGTTTCCATGTTAAAAATCCATGTGTCAATGTATTTATGAGTCATTACTTTATTGTTTTGCATTACACTTAACTTAATTGGATTGATTGGTATACTATAGATAATTTACTATCTTTCGGTAAATTAATAGACTATTATTCAATAAATATATAGTAGAAGGTTTTACAAAGCATTCTGAGCAGCAGTAATTTTATATAAGTATTTGGAGGCATTCATCTTATAGGACTAAAGATAACTAGAGGCTTAATATTGTGGTACTAAGTTTTTGGGTTGATTATTGGAATATTTTTGAGGCCACTAATTCACCCCTCCCCCCCTCTCAGTTATTACTAATAGTTGGTATTAGAGCTTGTGTTCTTATAAAGGGAGTTTAACAGCTCAAGAAAAATATCACAGGATAAACAGATGAGATGTGCCCAAGTTGAATAAATATAACTTTGCATCATGGCAAAGAAGAATAAGACTCCACCTATCAGGTGTTGGAAATGATATTGTTTAATACTTAGATACTGAATATGTGTTGCCTAGAGGACCTCACATTCTTGATAAATTAAGAGTAAATCATGAGCATAAATGCATGGTGATAGAGCTTGCATAATCACTCTCTGATGCTGAGTTTGAGTATGTCAAAACCTGCACCTCTACAAAGAAAATGTGGGATAAGTTGATGACCTAAGGATGAAAGAAGGAGAAAAATTTACTCAGTATATCTGTAGAATCAAAGACATAGTAAATGCTATCCAAGGATTTGGAGGTGTACTTGAAGAGGAGACACCGGTAAGAAAAATATTAAGAAACTTATTGCCTATTTATTCTATTAGAATTTCTACTATTCAATAAATGAGAGCAGTTGCAAACAATATAGTTACTCTAGATAGTCTGATTGGTAGACTAATTTCATTTGAGATCAATAAATTTGACAATAGTGGCTTACCATCTATAGAATATGTAATCAAATATTCTCTAAAGATAAGTAACTCAAGTCATAGACATGCTGTTAGAAATGACAGTGATAATGAGGATCAAGGACTTGATGAGATTGAAGCACTTATGGCAAGAATATTGTAGAGAGGAAAAGGTAGATACAAAGGTAAATTACCAATTGTATGTTTCAATTGTAAAGAGGTTGGACACTTTGC
Source organism: Thuja plicata (assembly GCA_018584345.1). Classification (NCBI taxonomy): domain Eukaryota; kingdom Viridiplantae; phylum Streptophyta; class Pinopsida; order Cupressales; family Cupressaceae; genus Thuja; species Thuja plicata. Next base: position 1,140,518 of record MU224609.1, on the reverse strand, counting down.
TGCAAGATGCTCAAACCAAAGAAAAGATGACAGAGGAAATGATAGATCACATGAGAAGAAGTTTGACAAAGGTGATAATAGAGATTACCGGAGCAACCGACAAACTGAAAAGAGAGATACCCAAGACTACAAGGACAAAGGGAAGAAAGCTTGTTACCTAGTTGAGAACAGAGCTGATGACACCGACACCGAATCAGAAGGAAACATCAAGATGGTATTTTTAGCCATGAAGGATGATTCAGATGAAGACGAAGAAATGTATGTAGAAATTGCACTCATATCTAAAGTTAGTAAAAATGATATATGGATCATAGATAGAGGCTGCACTCACCATATGACTGGTGATAAACAAAATTTTGAGACTTTTGAATACTATAATGGTGGTTTGGTGAGAATGGGAAATGATACACCTTGTCTAGTTGAAGGTAAAGGAACCATAATGTTGAATAACCTGGTAAAATGTGAAAATGTCTATTGGGGAAAAGGACTGAGCAAAGATCTACAATGAATTGGGAAGATTGATAGGTACCAGTGAGCAAACAAAAGGTAACCTTTTCTATCTTGATGACACTCATACCACTTGTTTAACGGCCAAAAATGAAGACATATGGTTGTGGCAAAAAATATTGTGTCATGTAAACTTTGACAACATGATAAAGATAAGAAACAAAAGGGATGTTAGAGGCTTATCGAGCATGAATAAGCCTGTGCATATCATGTGCAAGAATTGTCAAAAAGGTAAGATGACAAAGTCTAGTTTCAAGAGTAAAACCCATACATCTACTGCAATTATAAAATTAGTCCATACAGATCTATGTGGACCCATGAGGACAAAGAGCTACTATGGAGATAGTTATTTTATTCTCTTTATTGATGATTTTTCTAGAATGATGACAGTCACATTTATAAAAGATAAATTAGGAGCAGTTAAGATGTTTAAATTTTTTAAAGAAATTGAAGAAAAACAAAGTGAAAAGAATTTGAAATTCTTAAGGTCAGATAGAGGAGGGGAATTTACTTCAGATTAATTTACTGACTATTGCAATGAGCATGGAATTAAAAGATAGGTTTCTGCACCGAGAACACCACAACTAAATGGAATTTCTGAAAGGAGAAACAAATCAATTGTTGGTTGTGCAAGAACATTGATGATTGAGAAAAGCATCACTCAAACTTTCTAGAGAGAAGTTGTTAGTATTGTTGTCTATACATTAAATAGAGTACAATTGAAGAAGGACACAAAGAAGACACCCTATGAGCTTTGGTATGGTCATACACCCAATGTAAGTTACTTTAGAATATTTGGTAGTCAATGTTATATATTGAAAGATGATAGAAATGGAAAACTTGACTGCAAAATTGAAGAAGGTATCTTCCTAGGGTATTCAACCAAAAGAAAGGCTTATAAATGTCTTAACAAGTCATCTAACAAAATCATTGAAAGTGCAAATGTAAAAATATATGAATTTGTAGAAAAGAATGATAAGGAAAGAAAAAAAGAACTAGGGGACTACAACAAGTTTGTTTATACAAAACCTAACACTCTACCCGAGAAATAGTGTGTTGCTCTTGAGCATCAGAACATTGCACCCGAGCATCAGGTACAATTACTGACAATCAGGATAATCCTCAAGATGATGTTCCAAACAATGGATATGAGAATGAAGGTGAAGAAGATGATCAGAATGATGAACACAGAGCTGAACCAAAACTTGCCAAGTATGTGAGAAGACATCATCCATAGAATCAAATCATACGAGACAAAAATCCTAGAACAAGAACAAGAAGTAAGTCACTTATCACCAGAAATTTACTTTGTGATTTTGAGCCTAAATCTATTAACAATGCACTTGAGAATGAAGAATGGGTTAGTTCTATGAATGAGGAAATAGAACAGATTGAGAAGAACAATACAGACTCTAGTACCAAGACTAGATGACAATAATGTCATCGATACCAAATGGATATTCAGAAACAAGCTAAATGAGAATGGAGAAGTCACTAGAAACAAAGAAAGATTAGTATAAAAGGGATATGAACAAGAAGAAGGTATTGATTATGGAGAAACCTTTGCACCCATTTCTAGACTAGAAGGATTTAGAATCTTACTTTCTTATGCTGCATATAAAGGATTCAAGGTATACCAAATGGATGTCAAATCTGCATTCCTAAATGGAGTACTAGAAGAAGAGGTATACATTGAACAACAAGAAGGGTTTGTTTATCTAGACAAGAGAAACATGGTATGTAGACTACATAAATCCTTTGTATAGATTGAAAGAAGAACCAAGAGCCTGGTATGAAATACTTCACTCATATCTCATTAGCATAAAATTTGTTACAACAAGTGAAAATAGAAATATGTACTTAAAAGAAGATACCGATGGTAATATTCTGATTGCTGAAATTTTTGTTGGTGATATCATTTTTGGGGGAAATGAATTGTTATGCAAATCCTTTGCTAATAAAATGAGAAAGGAATTTGAAATGTCTATGTTTGGGGAGATCAAATTCTTTCTTGGTCTATAGATTCTTCAACAAGATGCAGGCATATAAATCACTCAGTCCAAATACATCAAGGAAGTGCTAAAGATATTCAAGATGGAAGATTCCAAACCAGTTGGAACACCTATGGCTACCAGATGTAAGCTGAAAAAAGAAGACAAATCCAATGAGGTAAATCAAACCTTATATAGATCAATGATTTCCAAACTAATGTATTTTGCTCACACTAGACCAGATAGAGCACACAGAGTTGGAATAGTTACAAGATTCTTTGCTAATCCCAAATAATAACATATGACTGTTGTTAAGAGAATTCTAAGATATCTAAAGAACACCGAGGACTATGGCTTATGGTACAAAAGAGAAGGAAAATTTGAGTAACAAGTCTATATAGATGTTGATTGGGTTGGAAGCATTGATGACTGAAAGAGTACATCTGGAGGAGCATTCTTCATGGGTGACAAACTTGTCACATGGATGAGCAAGAAGCAAGGATGCATCTCTCACTCCACTACAGAAGCAGAGTATGTGGGTGCTACTACAAATTTCTCCAATATTGCATGGATCTAACAATTTCTAGAAGGTATGAATATGAAGATTCTTGAACCATTAATTATCTATTGTGATAATACCAGTGCAATTAACAATTATAAGAATCCAGTCATCCATGCTAAGACTAAGCATATTGCTATCAAGTATCACTATCTAAGAGAACAGGTGCAAGCAAAGGAAGTGACATTGGAATATGTTCAATCAAAGGAACAATTAGCTAATATATTCACTAAGCCATTACTGAAGGATACATTTGAGTACTTGAGACAGAGACTAGGGGTCCAACCCTTGTCTATCGGTCAATAATCTGGATAAGAGGTTGCATCAACCTATACCAAATCTGATAAACAGTCATGTTGATGCAAAAACTGAGATGGAAAACAATAGATACATCTGTACATTGCAAGGTACATATCTACATCAAAAATCAGAACATTGTATTATTGATGGATAGGGAAATTCAAGGAATATATTATACAAAGGGATGGAACATGATATAGATGTTAAAAAAAGAAGTATTTTTGTTTGGCATTGTTTTCAAAGGGAGAGAAGATCTCATTATCATACAAAGGGATATCATTATCATACAAAGGGAGAGAATTATCTCTTTAACATCAAGGAGAGATTTGGATTATCATATAAGAGAAGAGATGATCATAAAGGGAGAGATTATATCATTCTCCATAAGGTGAAGTTCCTAAGAATCAGAAGGAAGAGTTAATAAATATTCTAAGGGAGAGAAATTGATTACATATGAAATATCCATCTAATGGAGAGAAGTAACAAATGGAGAGAGTCTAGACAAAGAGAAAGATTGTTGTGAAAGGAAAAAGAGATTATCAAGAAGAGGAATAGTCAAGGCAGAGCACATATCAGAATAGAGATATCAAATGACACATCTATCCATTGAAGGGATCAAAGATTGAAGACAACCACTCTACATGAAACAAATCTAAGCTATTTTTGAGCTTACCGAGAGCTAGAAATTTGTAATAGTTACATTATGAAAGCTTGATGAAACTATATATTTCATATTTTATTAGTGATAGTATAGTATGCTAATATAGTATGTTGCCATCAATGCAATAGGGAGAGATTGATGGCATGTAACTGATTGAATGTGTGAAGATGTTAAGTTGATCACCGAAATGTAGAAGGATAATTGAAGACATTAAATCAGTTAATGGATTGTACTTTCATTGATGTCAAATTGATATAATTTAATTAGTTATAATCAAAGTGTCAAAGACTTCATAGAATCAAAGAGAAAAAGATTATTCTTTCAGTAATGCATAAAAGACAAGCATTCACATTATGACTTTAAACACCGATGGTTAGTGGAAATCAACAGATATAGATCACTGAAAGTCAACTCATAGTGATTCCTGAGCAAGAACACTGACAAGCATTATCGATGAGAAAAATCACAAGAATAATCGATGACCAGAAACATAGTGCAAACTAATGGAGAAGCCTGAGGAGAACTGTAGTGTTGACCGACACTATCAAAGATTTAAACACCAAAATTAAATTGAGTTTAGAAATGACAAAATATATAGCTGGAAGAGATAAATATAGAGTTAAATGGTAGTTATCTTTGTTTTCATCAACAAGATAAAGCCAGAGATGAGTAATGGATTTAAAGTTGTTTTTTCTAGTTGGCAAGAAGATCTCAATGAGATAAAATAGGAGTTTGGCTTTAAATATAATTTGCAATAATTGTGGATCATGCCAAGATCAAGAAAATAAAGAACCTAACAATAGTGATATCATGTCTATAAAGAAACAACTCAATTCACTACGAATTGGTGTGGTGGGTGAATGAATGAAAAGAGGATGCTGAAGAGAAACTTCATACAGTCCTGATCAACAAGCTGAGGAAAGAGCTAAAGTTTTATGTGGACACCGAGAAACAAAGAACAACATTACCAAGAAGATTCAAAGTGGAGCAAAGGTATAAAAAAAGATATATTAATCATAATATTTTTATGAGATTACAATAGATCTGGAAATCTGTAAGTATAAGTTGTATATGTGAATAGATCATATTGTTTTAGTTTAACCATTGATTCAGAAAGTCTCTTAACTGAGCGGGATTTAAAGATCCTTTCTATATTGAGATACATCCCAAGGAGTATCAAAAATTTTTATAATGAAGATAGCATGAGATGACATATACCTATTGACAGCCCAAGTGAGTGTTTGATCAAGCAATGTAACATAGAGATGCCTGATATCAAGTGTCAGACTAAACTTTTAAATCCTCTAACAAGGTCACACCTAATAGTGTGTTTGTAACCTTTAGCATGGTTGGATCTTTACTGAGCTCACTTGAAAAGAGTGAAAATTTTGGGTTATTGCTCTCAAGTGGTTTTTCCATTAACAGTTTTTCCACATTAAAAATCCATGTGTCAATGTGTTTATGGGTCATTACTTTAGTGGTTTGCATTACACTTAACTTATTTGGATTGATTGGTATACTTTAGATAATTAATTTCTTTCGATAAATTAATAGACTTCTATTCAGTAAACATACAGTAGAAGGTTTAAAAAAAGCATTCCGAGTAGTAGTGATTTGATATAAGTATTTGGAGGCATTCATCTTATAGGACTAAAGATAACTAGAGGCTTAATATTGTGGTACTAAGTTTTTGGGTTGATTATTGGAATTTTTTGAGGCCGTTGATTCNNNCCCCCCCCCCCCCCCCACTCTCAATTATTACTTACATGCACAACATTAAGAGAATAAAAGGCATGGATACAAAAAAGGTATGCAGATAAGATACATGCCACACTTATGCAATGTACTCAGGATTTGATTCAAGCTGCCATTGACTTGAAAGGAAAGAAAATTATTAGCATACTAGATGATTTCAGTGCAAACAAGGATAAGTGGGACCCAATTATGCACAGGTGGAGAGGAGAAAGGGGAGAATTGAATTTTTTATATTCCATGTCCAAAGAGGAGAACAATGTGGACATTGTGTTAACTGGCACTAAATGGCTAGTGGAATTGGACATAAAGAGGAGCATCATCTTAAGAAAGGTAGAGACTTTGAGGAAGGAATATTCAAAAGATCATTCTGAGATGTTCCCAAATATTTGTAAGAAAAGTGGCGAGATAAAGAAGGAAGCCTTATAGATGAGACAGATGATTGAAGAGTTGGCAATGAGGAACACCAATATTATCACTTTGGAAAGAACACTTTTATTTGTCCAAACTGTTGAAATTATTAGCAAGGCCAACTTATTTTATGAATTCTAGAAAGATGAAGTTGAGAAAGCAAAGGTCAATTGGGATTCATTGAAAAAAAAGGATTAGGTTATCAATTTCCCTTGGCCAAGTGATGAGGTGTCAAAATCTTGGAAGGACAGATACAACGTAGCTAACTACGGAGAAGATGATGTGGTGTAGAAACAACAAGTAGCAGTGCTTCCCAACATTTTAAAAAAGATAGGAAAAGAAAAAGGACCATATATTAGAATACCAAGGAAACAAACACTAGGTGCCAACTTCTAAACAAATTCAAAGTAGTTGCGGAAACTAGTCGGTAAGAAGACAAAATACTTAGGAAAATCTTATAACAAAGTGGTTATCTTTTCACTGGTTATTTTTTCTTTTGTATGAGTCATGTATTTTGTCCTCATTCCAATTGATCCATATCTTGTTGCAATCCTAATCTATATAAGGATTCCCAAGATCATTGGAAGGGGCTGGAAAATCATACATTGTAAGGATTTTGTAAAGTTTTTAGTCAGGGAAATATAACATAAAGTGTACTAGACTAGTTTCAAGATTAGAAATAAAGTTGAAGGTCTGTAGAATTTTATTTAGGTGGCTATATTTGACTCATTTTGTAAGAAGAAGTGTAATTCTGTATACTTAATACAAAGATAATGTTTCCAATCTCTCCTGTGGTGTTCATAAGATGAGTTATGAATTTTCCAATTCATTAGCATAGATCTTATTTGTGTGTATGTAGCTATTTTAGAGTTTTGATCAAGGATCAAATTAAATGATGCTCTAATTAGTGCATAGATTCATTTGAGTATGTAATAGGATTTCATAAGTAGTATGGGTGTGGGATAATTTTATTTATGGACTAGAATCTTTGATAGTAATTAAATTCTACATACTGTATCTATTTTGAGAGTTTTTCCGAATGGAGAAGGCACTGATCATAAGCTAGAAGTTATCATATTGTTTCATTTCTAATATATATTTTGGTAATATTTCTACAAAGACAAACATAAACTCTGATAAGTCTTGTATATTTATAAGTTTGTTATGCTCTATTCATCTCATGCTCCATTTCAAGGTTGATGTTCAATCGGTAAATTATCCACTTATCTAGTATCTCCTGGATATGTTGAGCCTGTGTGATATTCCTATTGGAGTGAAATCTTAAGTAATATTTTAAGGTGTTAAAGGGTGTCCCCCCCTTGGTTTAGCATAACCTATAGTGTATAATTATGGTAGGCATGCATTTCAGTTGGTCCTTTTCATTATATTGATAAATAGTTGGAGTTGGCTTCTCTCTAAGATCCTATCATAAAGTTAAATCGTTGTTGTATAATCATTACAGCATAAAAAAGAACCAACAAAATATTGAATCTACTAGGGAACTGTAGAATTAAAGTGCAGTAAGTGAAGTAAAGTTTTTCAAGTTGATATAGACTCCTGGCCTTCTTACTTATTTTTTACCAGTTAGTTGACCATTGAAGTACAAAGTTATCTTTGCTAGTCCTAGGATTTTATTTTACTATTAAAAATTGTCAGGGATTTTCTTAGCCCCATGTTTTTATCTTCTATTTTTGTGAAGTCACTTTATAGTAAAATATTTATTGCTCAGAGCTAGTGTGTATTTTCCCAGCTAAGTGTTGGGTGGCAACTCAAAGAAAATATTTGCATCAGTGTTGAGTTATAAAATCATTTCACACACACTATCTGAATATGAGCTATAAGTGTACTAGATCTAGGATGAAGAATAATCATAAGGATAATTTGGAAGCTAATATTCCATCAACTTCTAGAGCTGGTCGACAAATGAATGAAAGTGTTGATAGGACTTTTCCTCAAACTTTGAGGTAGAAGAGGAACATCGGGTTAGAAAATCCCATTCCACCCCATCAGGAAGAAGGTGCATGAGAAGTTCTTGTGGGTGCAAATGTGGGACTGGGTTTATATGGTGACTCTTATTCTCAGAGTGAGAAAGATGAAAATGGACCAAGATATGTTAGGAAGGTGGTTCATAGTGAGCCCCATGGACATAAACAAAGGTATAGAAGCAAAATTAGAGGTGATGAGAATAGGAATGCCCCTAGTGCTCTGAACTCTCCCTCATCACATAGGCCTTGGGACCACACCCACAGAAGAGAATTATCCATCATGGAAGAAACCTCTGAATCTAAATCTACTCTCCTAGACTTGGAGGAAATTTTTGAATAAGTAGGTGAGTTGGAAAGGAGAATATGAGTAGATTTCCATAAGAAAAATAAGAGAAAAGGAAAAAGAGGATAGGATCAGACATGCTCAGATAAAATCTAAATAATTGAAAAGGAAATTACGGGATTGAGAATCAATTAATTCTAATGTTGCACCTCCAAAATTTGAAGATTAACCAGTTGTCTAGGAGTTGTATAACATAGAAGAATCAAAGGACAATGGTAAGATAAAGGTAGTGGGAGTTGAAATAAATGATCCATAAGGTAAAGGGCCTTCAGTGGATCCAATGTCCAAATTGGATACTACCTTGGAGAGAGCTAGGAGGGAGAAGGAGATCATAGCTAAAGAGTTGGAGAAAACTAAATTGGGGGGCTCTTCTGTTGAGATTAAAAATAAAATAATTTTTTTTAGGAAAACCTATTGTCCTCCTCTTGTTATTACTAATGCTAAAGTATCTCTAAATTCAGGAATGAATGTACCACCACCTACTGGTTTGGTAAATGCTACCACATCAAATGTCATAGCATCAAATGTTCAAGGTACCAATTCAACTAAAAAAACCTGTCTATACATAAAGGTATAGGAAATTTATTTTCCTTAGTATTCCATGTTATCCAAATGAACTTCCTAAAAATATTAGGGATAAGCTCTCAAAATTTGGTGGTAATAATGTCATAAAATGTGAGGAGCATTTGAATAATTTCATTCATATGATGGATGATTATGAGATTGCACATGATGGTTTCATGATAAAATTATTTGTTCAATTACTAACTGAGGATGTCAGGGATTGGTTTAGAGGAATGCCCCATGATTGGATTGGATCCATTGATGAAGTGAAAGAAAGTTTTAGGGACCAATATGCTAACAATACGAATGAGGGTTTCATGTTGAATGAGTTCAGCAATATTAAAAAGAACTCAAATTAAGAGGTGGTTGAGTTCAACATCATATTCTAGATAGAAATTCACAAACTACTGCAAGTAATGAGATTGGATGATAATGTATGTCTTTTTGCGTATATTAATGCTTTTGATGCAAAGATGGGTTATCTGTTAAGAGACAAGAACCCTAGGAATATTAGAGAAGCATATAAGATAGCAATAAATATTGAAACAAATAGAAGAGTGTCAGGGAAAGTGGGTAGAAGGGAGGATTAGAAACCCACCAGGTTTAGTAAAAAGAGTTAGATAAACTTTCAGTTGTCAAAAAAAAAGAAGATGACAGTCTGAAACTAATTTTAAATGCTTTGAAGGACTTAAAGCCTAGAGAAAATAAGAACAATAGGGTTCCAAATAATTATAAGCCGTCATATGGTAGCTTCAACAGACAACCTAGGATGCAAAATTACCCTTATAATACCCAATGGAAGGATGGGAAACCTATTCTCCCACACAAGAAAGATAAGTCTAATAAGAAGACCCCTGATCCCTTACATAAGACTACTATGAATATGTGCAATGATGATTCCTGGTGTATGGCTTTCCAATCCCCTCATAATACTAATTATTATGTTATTGCTGCAAGAATTTCTACAAGTGAAGATCAGGAAGAAAATGAAGAGGAATCATATGATGAGAGTGGTTGTGCCATGGTGTCTTCAAATTTTTATGTTGAAATGGTTTCTGATAATGAAACCAAAAGACAGTTTGCATCAAATAAAGGAGAAACATATTATCATTGAGATGAATCTGACATGCAAGAATGGGAAATTGATTATATGAGTTGCAATGCTGAGGAAGGAGATGAAACCCTTATATTGAGAAGACCTTCTGATGAGGAGATTTTTGAAATTACAGAAAACATGGTGACTCAAGAAAGGGGAAATTATAATTTAAGAAACAAAATAGTTGGAAATTGAGATGGAAAACCTACAAGATTTTTTGTTAAACAAACTAAAAATGATACCAAATAGTTCCAAGAGAAAGAAAAATAGGCTGAGGTTGCAAATAAGGTTTTGGTTAAAAGGGAAAATAAGCCTACTATTCCTAACATTATGTATAAAGAGAAGGTTAAAATAATAGAAATTTTGGTACCTCCCCCTCAAAGAGAAAATAAACAACATAAAAACAAAGTGATGCGGAATGCACTGCAAGAAGACTTTAGTAGGCTCCAATTTCTTATAGTTGTCTCAAAATTCTTATTCAAGTAACCCAATCCCACACTTACCTTCCTAGGTATATGGCCACTTTTCCAATAGGTCATCTAACTCTTTATATCACCCCTTGGCTTCCCAAACCAAGACACAAATCTCTGCAAATTTACCTTTTAGGGATACCTTCCCTAAACCAAGCCCAAGAGTGGAACTTTTCACCAGAGGCTTTCTTCAACTATGAATTTAAGGGATGGTAGGCTTTACTTAGACCCCAAGGATTTAGAATGCACCAATGTATTTAGTTCTATAGACCCAACGTTAGTCAAACACTAACTAGTCTAGATTCTCTTGTAGCCCTATCCAGAGGGTTTTTTGAGTATTAATTTCTATAAAAGAAAGATTTGACTGATCTAATTTGGATTCTAGATACCATTTATGGAGTTTTGAAACCACTCAAAGCCTTAGCACTTCACTCTACTCATGCACTACTAAACTCTTGTAAAGTTCACAGGCCTAATTAGCTCGGTTAGTCTTGGATTACTAAGCAAGTGGTCTAAGGTGGGTTCACAAAATGAACATAAGGGATTAGATAGTTTCCTCTACCCAAAAATGACCTAGATCCACTATTTTTTTGATCCTCCCAACCATATCGTTCACATACATGTGACTGCACTTTGGAACAAGGCTAATTACATAGAGATAATTAGCCGAGGGCTTTGTCTCAAAAATCATAGAACCAACATTGAGCTTCTGGGATTTATGAATCTTTAAAAAAATATCCTAACTTGTATTTCCAAAGTGGCCAAGTAGATCCACTGGATAGATTCCAAGTTAGGATCACATCTTTGGAGGAGACCCAGTAAACTAGGGATTCCCACACAGTGAGTAAACAAAAATTTCTAACTCCTATGAAACTTTACAAAAGCAAATGAAACAAACTGAAATGTTGAAATAACTCAAAGCATCACAAAGTTCTACAACTAGATCTACAAAATGAATCTACACCAGGTTGTACACACTCAAAATAACTAAGAAAACTCTTTTATTTCCTTCTCTAAACATCAAACTCTATACATAGCAACATCTCATCTTCTTAGAGCGCATAAGGACACCAAATACCAAAGTAAGCACTCAACTAAGATATTTAGAAAGGTCTGATAGAACCAATCTATTAAGAGATTTCACCTGATACACTTGCTATAATGTCTCAAGATATGATCCTTTGATGTGCACTCTGATGCTGATAATGGATCTCCTCTTTCCAATACCTTTTCTAATCTTATAATATGATATGTCTTTACTCTGCTATTCACTACTTTGTCACTCTACTAGATCTATGCTTCTTCCTTAAAATAACTCTTAGTTCATCTCTCTATACACATACACTCTTTCTCTCCTACACTTTAGGGTTTAAGAAGAAATCTTAATATACTTTATGAACCTGGTGATTAGATCTAGATCAATGATCAAGATCAAAATCTTATGCCACTTAGGCACTCCAATTTTTTTATTGGCTCCATGCCATGCATAGGATAAAACAATTAAATGCATAATAAACTCCATTGAAATCATTAAATGCATGAACAAGTCAGCCCAAAATGGTTTACCTTCAAGTTTGTGTCATTCCTGACATGTATGCCAAAGTTGTCTTTCTTGACACTTAAGTCTCTGGTGCTTGGCATGAACATGATCAAATTTTTCTTGATTATCGAGTCACTCGGCAACCATAAATATTCTTGGAAATGACTATGATAGATAGCTCAGCCTATACTGTATAGCTCGATCGTAGTGATGACCAGCTAACCTGCCTGGATAAATGACTAAGTGTGGGAAACTAATGATCAAAAAAACTTAGAGATCAACAATCTCCCCCTTTGGTATTAGTGGCAAAAACACCCTTATCATCTCTTTACATCCAAAATTTTCCTAAGTACACAATGTACTCCCCCTAGGAATGTACTCCATACTACATAATTTTTTTTGCATAGTATAGATGCCTTCAGCAGGAATATATATTTATACCTGGTTTTGTTCCTCTTGTGTTGAACCCTTATTAGTTTCCCCCTTGTTTTTGTCACTGATAGCTGGTGGGGTTAAGTTATACTTGTCCAAAAACTATTTATGAAGTTGTAATGTTAAAGAAAATGTTTTATCCCAACTGTCCTTTACATACTTCATAACCTGTAACTTGATTTCTAGCTTGGCAGCTAGACTCACCAAACTATCTGCAGTAGAGAGATGGGAATCCCTCTTGACTAAGTCTTTTGCAGTTGAAAGTTCCTTCATCTAATTTCTTCTCTTTTGGGACAAATAACCCAAAGAGTTCTTTCCAAATCCTAGTACTCTCTTGTACTACTCCTTCAATATCATTTCTTAAAATAGCATAGGCTTTGATTTTAGGTATAAATTTATTCTTATTATCCTAAACAAATTTAGCTAACTCATCAATGTTAACTTCATAAGGAAATGGCTTTAGCCATGATACCCTAGGTATTACTGCCTGAGCATAAGTTAAATCTATGTCAACTAGAAAAAAAATCTCCTCATAATGCTTCTCCACTAATGAACTAGGAATTCTACTTCTCAACCTCATTCTCTTCTTGAATTCAACAAAGTATGTTCCCATAATATTGTTGAAGTTACTGCCTAATTGTTGAATGAATGCATTAATCTAGTGAGTGATAGGTCTGTCCTTCTTCCAAAAAATATTTCCACGTGTGGGAAACAAATTTTGTACATAGAATAATATAAAAACTAGTAGAGAACCAAACTTACATGATGATTTCTTTGCCTTCCTGATTGAAGAAAGGTTCTCTGCCAGTTGCATCAACTGAAGCTCAGCAAGGTTGTAAGTATGATTCTTTTTCGCTATCTTCCAAGCTTGATCTACTATTGTACATGGAAAACTATCCAATCAGCTTGACTGATAGAAATTATGTGCAATTACCCTTACTCCGAAATCAAGCTCCAAATCCTTGATTGTAGAAATAGTCATGCCTCTATTGTTCCAAACTACTCTAGTGTTAGATGCTATATCTTCCTTGCTCAGATCTCTCATGGTCCTTTTCCTACTAATAATCAGATACCTAGTTACCCTATGAATAATTTATTTTTTAATTCTAATTGGTCCATTGTCAAGCCAAATATTCATGTCATGTACTCAGCTCAGGACAATCTTAATCCATTCCATCTTAAAATCCTGCAGGAAGTCTAGAGCACAAGTTAACCCTTTATCGGCTAGATGTTTGAATTCATCTTTCATAATTCCATTTTTGCACAATTTTTTGTAAGATTCCCTCAATTAATTTTCCCCGAATTCACCAATTTTAACCATATAAAAAGATCTTAAATCATGTATCATAAGTACCTTGGGTGGAAGTGATGATAGGGCTCTAGTCAAATCACCTTGGATAGCACTTTCTAGAACAACACGGAAGTAGGGAGGTGCACAGGTGTCGCTCCTCACCAATTGAACTTGTATCAACTCCTTCTCCATATCCTTGACTATTGTGGAAGAACTTGTGGCCATGATCTTAGAAATTAGGGTTTTGAAGATGATGAACAGAGTACCTCAGCAAGTCACACTTTGCACTATTCACTTTAAGGTTGTTGATGGCACGCTAAAAAGATCCTCGAGAAAACTTTGCAGAAATAAAGTTTGAAAATCCTCAATCACTCTGTGAAATTCTAAATCACAAGGTAACAATGAAGAATAAATGGCTCTATCCTTTTATAGACTCCAAAGGTCAAAGTAGGTCAGCATTAAATTTTCTTCCCATTTGGTTAGTGCCAAATAGTTGTCCACAGCCGACTAACACAACTTGCATACCACTTGGATAACCGTACTCAGCCATCACAAAAACTTACTCGGCCAACCATATTAGCTACACACACACTAAAGAGCTCAACCTTGAAGCATACCACTGATGCTCAACACCTATAGTGCAATTTGACTTTTACTCAGTACATGTCTTCAAATATGTCCCGATGCATCTTAACATATGCTGATATGGACTTTGGCACATTTATATGTTAGGAACTAGTGTAAGATATGAAATTTAAATGGAGTTCCTTACATACCTCTTTTGTTTAGTTTGAGATGGTGTGATCACCTAATCCATTAGATTGGGTGACCTTGGCTTCAGTAGTTTTAGTACTACTCAATTTTGTTTTCCTTACCTATGTCTGGTTCATCTGTGCTCTAATTTCCTCAATAGTAGGAGAAGGTACTATTGTCTTGCACTCTCTCTTAGTATGACCAATTTTCGAACAACTAAAGAAAACTAGGCTTCCATTCATCCAACTCTTAGATCTTCCTCTAAAATGTGTCTTTATGCAATCTTCAAGTGCATTTCCATACTCTTCATAGTAATGACAACTTTCCCTTGTGTTATAATCCTAATTGTAATTGTTGCCTTTCCTTGGTGATTTTTCTTGTGTCTTTGATGTCTATTATTGTTTAGCATTAGATCTGGAATCTTGTGCCTTATGTCCAAATTTTTGACATTTGTAACAATATCCATTGATTCTTGGTGTGGGAGGTGCACCATTTTCCTTAGCCCAAAATTCATGTGCTTTATGTCCAAACTTCTTACAGTTAAAGCAATAACCATTGAAATTGGGTTTAGGATTGGACTTACCAATCTTTCTTCAGCAAATGTTTGCTGTGTGTCCTAATTTTCCACAGTGGTGGCATACAGGTTTGTTTTTCTTTGTCTTTGCATTCCTCTTTTCACCAATCTTAGATGATCCTCCTTTCTTAGTAGATGTTTGTTGTTCAGTGTGGTCTAATCCAGAAGAATCTTTTGATCTCCTTGATGCTTCCATCAAGTTCTCAAAATGAGTCAAAGCTTCATTAGGTATTTTCAACCTTTCATTCAATTCTTTCTCAGATCTGAATTCATCCTTCAATTGACTATTCTCAGATCTTAGATTCATTATTTCCATATCTTTCCTAATGATCTCCTGATTTGCAAGTAGCAGTTGATTTACCATGCCAACCTGATTGTTTGTCATCATGTGTCCTTTCATCAAGTTTGACAGTCATCATTATTTTATATTCTTTAGCCATAGCTTTGTCATCTTCAGCTTTCTTCTTTTGTTCCACTACTCCACGTAGTCTCACTATCTGCATTTCTTGTTGTATTTTTCAATTTTTTGACTTATTCACACAGTGCATTATTCCTTTCCAGTAGATCTACAATTGTTGAATCGCTCTCAGTAGAATCTCCATTCTAAAATAGATTTTTAGTGTCTTCTTCTTGATAATGAGTATCATTCATTTGTTTGGCCAAATATTTCCTAGATGTCAATGACTTCCTCAATTCTTGTCTAGTTGTCTCAAGCTTATGTAATGCTAGTTTAATTTCAATCTTCTAATTCTCAATGACTTTACCCAATTTGTAAATCTCCATCTCCAGATATGTACTCTCAAGCTAATTAAAACCTTTTGTAGGAGAACTAAGCTTTGATACCAATTGTTGGAAATACAATATTGGGAAAGCAAGATACTGAGAGGGGGAAGGTTAATCAGATCTTGAAATTTAATCACTTAAAACTAACTTATCCACATTCATACATATATGAAATTAATCTGACAACTATTAACATCAAAAGAATGAAATAAATAACTCATTACACAGATTTTTGGTAACCCAGAAACCCAAATAGGTAAAACTGGGGTGGGGATGACACCCACAAATTCTTCACTACTGCAACAATAAAGTGTGCCTGTTAGGGCTACAAAATTTTGATCACTTCTGGTGATCTACCTAGTTAAAGGTCTACCAGGTTAAGAGCTAAAGATCATTACAATCTACCTTGTGAGAGGATTTCAACTTACAACAAAGTAAGCACTCAGCTAAGAGATACAAAAAGGTCTGCTAGAAACACTCTATTAAGAGATTTCACCTAATACACTTGTTAGATCTCAACATATGATCCTTCGATGTGCACTCTGATGCTCATAATAGATCTCCTCTTTCCATTACCTTTTTTGATCTTATAATCTTACATGTCTTTACTCTGTTGTTCACTTCTCTTTCACTCTGCTAGATATATGCTTCTTCCTTAAAATAACTCTTAGCACATCTCTCTATACGCATACACTCTTTCTCTCCTACACTTTAGGGTTTAAGAAGAAATCTTAATATACTTTACAAATCTAGCGATTAGATCTGGATCAACGATTAGGATCAAAATCTTATGCCACTTAGGCACTCCAATTTTCTGATTGACTCCATGCCACACATAGGATAAAATAATTAAATACATAATTAACTCCATTGAAATCATTAAATGCATGAACAAGTCGGCCCAAAATGGTTTACCTTCAAGTTTGTGTCATTCCTGACATGTATGTCAAAGCTATCTTGCTTGACACTTAAGTCTCTGGCACTCAGCATGAACATGATCAACTTTTGCTTGATTTTTGAGTCACTTGGCAACCAAAAATTTTCTTGACAACAACTATGCCAGATGACCAGATAACCTACCTAGATAAATGACTAAGTGTGGGACACTAATGATCAAAAAAACTTAGAGATCAACAAAAACATGCCAAGAACCTATCCTAAGGTTTCAAAACATAAAATTCTACCTAAAGACTAAAATAACCAAAAGAGATTTAACTTGGTCTAACATGGTTTCAGGCACCCGTTAGGTTTATAACCTACCTTAGGGTCCTTCACCTTACAAAATAGACCCACACATACACACACTAGGGTAATATGAAGGATTCTTACTTTATTACAATCAAACTAACATTAAAATGGAAACTACAAGAGGTGCCCTGCACCATACTCCCCATGGAAAAAGTAACTCAAGTCTCTTCAGTTGGGAGGTCTTTAAGTGCATGGCCTATCTTTAGAATGTCTTCATGGGTCATCTAGGTAGCATCTTTAATGGGTTTATTTTTTCATTTGACTAAGTACTCATAGTAAGTGGCCATCCTAGTCTTCTTGTTCACTCTCTTATCTAGAATGATTTTAATCTCAAGAGGAGTTTCTTATGGCATGTCCTTGAGTGGTTGGAGTGTAGGAGGCTCCGGAGTACCTACAAGATCATTAGTACTAGAAACTCCTTTATAAGAATAGATATCTACAACTTAAAGATAGGAGATAAACCAATGTGGGAAGGTAGATCAATCTTATAGGCATTATTGCCGCATTTCTTCATAATCTTGAAAGGCCAAGATTTTTCATTATAAGCTTTATGTATTTCTCCTTCAGTACTCTCTCTTTATTGAGGCAAATCATCACCAAATATCCCACTTTAAACTGTAAGTCTCTCCTCTTTTTTTCACCATGTTCTTTGTACCTCTCAGTGGTATGTTGTAGTTTGGTTTGTACTTGTTCATGGCTTTTTTTCTTCACTTCAAAAAAGTCTTCTGTTAGGGCACTTCTTTTTTCCATTTCTTTAATGTTTATGAGTTCCAATACCCCTCTAGGGTGAGTACCATATAGAATGTGGAATGGAGTCAAACCAATACTCCTATTGAATGATAAATCTTCTTGGTCTATGATGAAATCCCAAGTGTATCCATGTTCTTGGGTAAGGCATCTCAAGAGGTTTCCAAGGAACCTATTTATAGCCTTTGTCTGACCATGAGACTATGGGTGGTATGCAGATGACAGTGACACATTTGTCCATAGCTTTCTTCATAGTGTTCTCAAAAAATTTCCTAAAACCTTAGGATCCCTATCTAATTTGATTGACAGTGGGAGTCCATGAAGTCTTACAAATTCTCTAAAGCCTGCTATCTGAGATGCATCATGAGTTGTTCTACAAGGAATGAAGTGTGTTATCTTTGAAAATCTGTCTACTACAACATAAATTCTATCAAATCTAGATTTGGTCTTTGGAAGACCTAGGACAAAGTCCATACTTACTTAATCCCAAGGTTTTGAAGGGATAGGTAAAGGAGTGTATAACCATGCATTGGAGGTGTTCCCTTTTCCTTGTTGACAAAGTGAACAACTTTCCACAAATCTCCTGACATCTATCTGTAATATGGGAAAGTGGTAGAACCTTCTAACAAGTTCCAATGTTTTTTCCACCCCAAAGTGCCCAGCTAGGATTCTATAGTGCTTTTCGTTGATAATGTTTTCCCTCATGGATACTTTTGGGACACACAAAAAACTACCTTTGAAAAGTAGACCATCCTACACAAGAAATTCTGAGAAATTAGTGTGGTATCTGTTTGTCATCTCAGTGCAAATTTGGTAAGCCTCTATGAAATATTCATCCATAGCATACATATCCTTCATGGCATGAACTCCAATTCTCTCCAATTGAATGGTTTGGGTGGTTAGGTGTCTTCTACAGAGAGCATTAGCTACTTTGTTCAGAACCTGTTTCTTATGCTTGATAGAAAATGTATAGGACTATAAGAATTCCATCCATTTCACAAGTCTGTGATTATTTTTCTCATGTCTATTCATAAAGCTAAGTGCATGATTATTAGTAAAGACTGCAAATTCCTTGGACAACAAATAATGCCTCCATTTCCTAAGTGACTGAACCATTGCATACATTTCAAGATCATAGGTTGAGTATTTTTTCTTAGCTTCATTGAGTTTCTCACTAAAAAAGGCAACTAGCATCCCTTCTTGGCTCAAGACTCCCCCAATGGCTTTATTGTTTTCATAAAATTCCACTGTAAACACCTTGTGAAAATATGGTAGGACGGAGATAGGTTTCTCTGCAATCTTTTTCTTCAACAACTCAAAGCACTCATTAACTTCATTAGTCCATGAAAATATGAATTTTCTTCCACCTTTAATAGTTTTGATAATGGGAGCACATATGCCACTAAAATTTCTAATAATTTTCCTATAAAAGCTACATTAACCATGGAAACTCTTTACCTCTGAAGGAGTAGTATGAGGTGGCCAATTGAGGATGGCTTCAACTTTAGAAAGATCCATCTTGAGACTGTTCTTGGAGATCACAAAACCTAAGAACACAAGTTCTTCTTGACAGAATACACACTTCTCTATGTTTATCTTCAATTGTTCCTCATGGATTTTTCTCATTACCATTTCCAAATCATTGTGGTGCTCGTCTCTGCTCCTACTAAAGATCAAAATATCATCAAGATATACAACAAAAAAAATTATTAAGAAAAGGCTTCACGACTTCATTCATTAGTCTGATAAAAGTGCTTGGAGGATTTGAGAGACCAAAAGGCGTCACAATCCATTCATAGAGACATCTTGTGGTCTTGAATGTTGTCTTCCATTCATCTCCACCTTTGATTCTTATCTAATGATAACCACTTTTGAGATCTATCTTGGAGTCATAGCTTGCACCCCCTAAACAATCCATCAAATCTTCTATTCTAGGCATAAATAACCTATATCTGAAGGTTATCCTATTTATTTCCCTAGAATCTGTACATAGTCTCAATGTGCCTTCTTTCTTGTCTTCTAGGACTGCAGGGACTGCACAAGGACTCACACTTTTCCTAATGAGACCATTTGACAACAATTCTTCAATCTACCTTTCTATCTCTCAATTCTGTTCAGGGGTCATCTTGTATGTTTCTTTGTTTGGAAGAGTGGCACCTGGTATGAACTCTCTATAGTGACTCACTTCCCTTTCAGGTGGCAAAGACTCTGGTTTACTTTCTACTATGATACCTTTATACTGTTCTAACAGTGCTTTGACCTCTTTTGGGCCTACATCCCTAGTGGGGGCCTTGACATTTGGCTCTTTCACTGGTGTCTTTTTAGGCCTTACTACTAATGCATAACAAGGTGTATCATTTTCTTTTAACACCTTCATGAATTATTTCTCTTCTACATGCAAGACACTACTAGTAACATGTTTTTCTTTCTCACAGTCACGGAGTGGATTCATCACATACTCAACACCATCCTTAACTATAGTATAGACATTATAATTTCCATCATGATTGGCATATACATCAAATTGCCAAGGTCTACCTAATAAAAAATGACATGCATCCATCTCTGTGATATCACATATAACTCTTTCTGTATACTCCCCTATCTTGAAATCTACCCAAACTTGTTCATTGATGATGGTTTGTTTCTCTTTTGTCAACCAAGAAGCTTTGTAAGGGAAAGGGTGAGGGATTACATGCAACTTTAACTTACTAACTAATTCCCTAGAAGCACTATTATCAGTGGATCCAGAGTTAACTATAACTTTTCATACCTTGTGATTCACCTTGCAGCTTGTTCTGAATAATGACTTCCTTTGTGGTTGTTCTGCAGTAGTAGGTACTCTTAGGAGTGTCCTTTGCATCATTAGGCATTCTCCTTGTTCTAGGTTTGCAGGCCTTGAAGTTGCAGAGTGATAGGAGGACACACTTTGACTATCATCTTCTTGGTTGAATTGTACTATTCTATCACCTCCTTCTCTGCTGGTGTCATTTTTCTCAAGGCATCTAAAGCACTGGTTTCAAATTTTATTGCAAGTAAAATACTTCCCAGTCAAGACACTAAGCCCTCTTCCACCAAATCTCCCTCTACTATTTGATCTTCTTCCTCTGAATTTTCCTTTCTTATTGTGTTCTCCTTCTTACTCCTTATCATTAAACTCTCCTTGACTTCTTTGAAATGGACCTCTGCCATTGAACCTACCTTTGCCTCTACCTCTCTTATTTTGTTCTCCTCTCCTCTTCTATTTTTCTTTAGTTTTCAGTGTCATTTGAAAGCACTTATGTACTTATTCATGGTTGAATAACCTCATTTCATCTTGAATTATATACTTCAGTCTATTTAGGTACCTTGCAAGGTTGTGTTTCTCACTCTTCAAGACTTTGGCCTTCAAGGTCATTCTATGAAATTCTTCAGTGTACCCACTCACATCAAGGTCTTTTTTCCCTAGATTATGCAACTTTTTATGGATGTTGATCTCATAGTCTTCTGGTACAAACTCATTCTTGATTTTGACAAACATCCTTTTCCATGTTTAGATAGGGTTCTTCTCTTCTTCAATCCATTCATTTTGTAGAAAATTACACCAACTTAATGGAGGTCCTTTCATTTTGGATTTTTCCACCTTGACCCTCTGATTTTCAGAGACATTGTCACACTCAAAGTAATTCTCCAAAGCTTCTATCCAGTCCATACATTCTTCAGGGTTCATTTTCCCACAAAACATGGGAATGTATGATTTTTATCTCTCCTTCCAACTCTCTCAAGAGCTTCAAGAAATTTAGATTGCTCTGCAAGTATGTTCTTCATTTCATCCTTCTCTCTGTCTTCTTCTTCTTCTTCTTCTTCTTCTTCTTTAGAATATTCTCCCTCCTCCTTCTCTGTTTGGATGTCCTTCAACTTCTTTATCTCTTCCTCCATGTTCTTGTTCTTGGCTAGTTGCTCTCTAACAATTTTAGCCAATTCCACATTAGTGATTCTAGTAGGAACTTCCTCTCCTAGAGAATCGTATGTTATGTCACCCATTCTTTACTTCTTCCAAGGTCTTAGTAGGCTCTGATACCACCCGATGTAGAGTGCACTAAAAGAAGACTTTAGTAGGCTCTAATTTCATATAGCTATCTCAAATTTCTTATTCAAGTACCCCAATCCCACACTTACCTTCTTAGATAATATGGCCACTTTTCCAAGAGGCCAACTCACTCTTTTTATCACCACTTGGCCTCCCAAACCAGGACACAAATCTCTGCAATTTTACCTTTTAGGGATACTTTCCCTAAACCAAGCCCAAGAGTGTAAATCTTCACCAAATGCTTTGGTTAACCAATTTAAAGGATGGTAGGCTTTACTTAGACCCCAAGGGTTTAGAATCCACCAATGGATTCATTTCTATAGAACCAAGGTTAGTCAAACACTAACTGGTCTAGATTCTCTTGTACCCCTATCCAAAGGGTTTTTTGAGTATAACTTTCTATCATAGAAGGATATGACTAATCTGATTTGGATTATTAATACCCTTTATGGAGTTTTGAAACCCCATGTAGCCTTATAACTTCACTCTACTCCTGCACCACTAAAGCCTTTCAAAGCTCACAAGCCTAATTAGCTAAGTTAGGCTTGGATTACTAAGAAAGTGGTCTAAGGTGGGCTCAGATAATGAAAAAAAGGTCTTAGATAGTTTCCTCTACCCCAAAATGACATATATCCTCCATTTTTTCAATCCTCACAACCATATAGTTCACATGTATGTGATTGTACTTAAGAACCAAGCTAATTACATAGAGATAATTAGCCTAGGGCTTTGTCTCAAAAATCATAGAACCAACATTGAGCTTCTGAGCTTTAGGAATCTTACAAAAAATGATCCTAACTTGTATTTCCCAAATGGCCAAGAAGATCCACTAGATAAATTCCAAGTTAGGATCACATCTTTGGAGCAGACTCGGTAAACTAGGGATTCTCAAACAGTGAGTAAACAAAAATCTCTAACTCCTATGAAACTTTACAAAAGTAAATGAAACCAACTAGAATGTTGTAATAATTCAAATCATCACAAATTTCTACAATTGGATCCACATAATGAATTTGTACTAGGTCATACACACTCCAAATAACTCAGAAAACTCTTCTATTTCCTTCTCTGAACATCAAACTTTGTACACAGTAACATCTCATATTCCTAGAAGGTATAAGGACACAAAATACCATCATCTTGGAATTAAATATGCTTAAAGAAGTTGGTGTGGCCATTTCCATTTGACTTTTCATTCCTTGAGCAACATTTTTCAAAATTTTCTCATGCAACATTTTGCAAAAGTTGCTCATGCAACATTTTGCAAAAAGACAACTTTTTAGAAACATTTGTCAAAGTTTCTATTTTGAGAAACATTCCAACACTACCAACCTTCAAGGGTTTGGGAGAGGTCTAAAACATGTGAAGAACCTATACTAAGGTTTCAAAACATAAAATTCTACCTAAAGACTAAAATAACCAAAAGAGGTTTAACTTGGTCTAACATGGTTTCAGGCACCCATAAGTTTTATAACCTACCTTAGGGTCCTTCACCTTACAAAATAGACCCACACATACACACACTAGGGTGATAAAAAGGATTCACACATTATTACAATCAAACTAACATTAAAATGGAAACTACAAGAGATGCCCTGCACCAGGAGGAACCCAAGTTAGCCTCTCAGGTCGAGGAAGAGGATATTGTAAATGAATAACTAGATTTATCTTATGTAAAGTATACCCCTGTTGATATGGGGAAACTCCTATCTCAAATTATTGTTAAAGTTCCCTTATTGGAAATGATGATAATAGGTGAGCACAAAGAGAAGGCCTTAACATGGGTAAAAGGTGTTGCTTCTACAAGGATAATAGGACCAAAAGAAAATTAAAAAGATAACAAAACCACACGATAAAACTACAGGTAAAATAAAGGATGATGATGAACTAGTTTCAAAAATTCCCCAAATTTTCCTGGATGTAAATGTTGTTAGTACTCCCTCGGGGATTGTAGATCCTTTTTTCCTAACATTGCTTATAAATGGAAAGATGTTGAAGAATTTCATGATTGATTATGGGGCATCTAATACTTTCATGCCTACTAAGGTTTATGAAGTCAATGGGATTAAAGGTAGATACACCACATGGGATATGTCAGGCCATGGATTCAAGAGAAGTGCCTGTTATTGGCACTATCAAAGCCCTACCTTATAAGCTAGCTGATTACCCTAAAAAAATTTTAACGATGAGTGTATTAGTAGTGGACATTCCCCCTCAATATAGGATGTTGTTATCAAGAAAATGTAGTGCTTCAATGGGGGGGAGTATTGAATGTTATTTAGCATTTTCTACATTTAACATTTCTGGTGAAAACATCAAGGTGTCTAGGGAGATTAGAAATCCTCATATGATTGAGGAGAAAGACAATGAGAACATGATTTTTTTTAGATACTAAGATGGGAGTTTTTCAAGTACAAGAAAGGCAGTTTGGAGGAGATTTCCAACCTATAATGTTAGCTAAAGATGAAAATAATTTATCTTAATAGATTAACTTATGTGTAATGTGTTTTTATCATGCTATTTCTAAGGAGGGAGATGGTCCTGGAGTGTTGTTGATAGCTCCTACTGGTAAGACTTTCAAATTCTCATTTACACAGACATTTACATGTACAAACAATGTGGCAGAGTATGAAGCCATGTTAATAGGTATGAGATTCACTTCTAGACATGGAATCAAATTTATCAGAGTCATTGGAGACTCTAAATTAGTAGTGTCTCATATTAAATCTAAGTATACTTCAAAGATTCATAGGTTGAAACAATACATAAATGTTGTATGGGATGAACTTGAAAATTTTGATGCATATGGTATTGACTGGATGGACAAAAGCCAAAATAGAATGGTAGACTTGCTTGAAAATATATCCTTGAGGCCAGAAGATATTACATTTGATAGGATCTCTAAAATAGAGGTTCAATCTAGGCCTTCAAAACCTGATAATATGGACAAGTGTCAAGTCTTTCATTATGAAGTGGACATCCTTAGATTCCTACACTATGAGGCAGAATTTGTAGACAAAGAAATTGATTTCAGTGGATATATAGAGACCTTGGATGGAAAAGATATTATCTTAGGCAAGGAAGTATTTAATCTGAAATCAAATAAATAAAGAAAAGGACTAGTTGTGCTAGAAAGATCTTTTGATAATAAGGATAAGCCATTTTTTGTAAAAAAAATGTAAATGAACCTGAGGATTTGGAAGAGGTAAATGTAGGAACAAGTGAGGTTCCTAAAAACTTATTTATTGGAATGAAAATATTGCCAAAAGTAAGAGAAGACCTGATTAATTCATTGAGGAAATACAAGAAGGTCTTTTCATGGACATATGATGATCTTAAGGCATATAATGAGAATCTATTTCAGCATGAGATTCCTCTAAAGGAAGATGCCAAGCCTTTCAGACAAAATCAAAGACCCATATATCCCACACTGAGGCCAAAAATAGAATAAGAGTTAATGAATTTTATGGATACAGGGATCATCAAACCTATCATACATTCTTCTTGGGTCTCCAACTTAGTTTCTGTTAGGAAGAAGAATGGAGATATCAGGCTATGTGTAGATTTTAGGAATCTAAATGTATCATCCCTCAAAGATACTTATGCTCTCCCAAATATGGAAAAAAAATTTGGAAACACTGAGAGGGGGAGGGTAAATGAGTGTTTAACTAATTATTCTATTTCAAAAATTTGAACATAAATCAAATAGATAACATATGAAGGATAACACAATAACACATAACACCAGATATGTTTACGGGGAAACCTTGATCAGAGGAAAACCCTGGTGTGAATTAGTACCCACAAATGATTGTACTAGTATAATGAACCTATTAAAGTTCCTTTGCCCTATTAAGAGAATTCTTTACAATGCAAGTACAATGAGCCTATTAGGATTCTTTACAAAACCCTATTAGAGGTGGTTGGCTCACTGCTAGAGCTCACTGCTCAATAAGATGAAGGCTACAACCTTCTGATAAATAATATACACTATATCAAAAATGAGCTGTTGTAATGACATTGTTGTCTGATCAGTTCCATTTATGCATTGATCCTTAAACCTCTTGTATACTTCTACTTCATACTGACTTGCTCATATTTCTCTTCTCAATATTTCTCTGCTATTTCTTCAATGACATATTAATAAAAAAAATGCATGTCTAATATTTATATATACATGCGTGAATAGACGCGACTTCAAAACAAGACTTAAGTCGGCCCAAAAACAACATACATAACATTTCCAAAAAAATTGGCTTAAGCATGCTTACAATAATGTTTAAGACATATTTACAAACTTATTACAATAGGCACTTGGCCTTTACACAATAAAATATTATATGCTGATCCAAAATTTGAAGACAACTTCATACTCTATTTTCAGAACTGTTAGTGCCTTTAATCTTCTTGAAACTTCTCCATATTGACATTCATTTCCATGCATGTATAGGGTAAGAATAAACACATATCATAGAGCTTAAGTATGAACACACATATCTTGATTCGATCTTACGCATGTGCACTGGTGCTCTAATCGACTGCATAACTCTATTTTGTTCTGTCTTCTATACTTAGCCATTTTTGTCTTCCAAGTTTACTTGACAAAAATTCATATGACTTTGTTGTCATAATGAAACACAAAATAAGTCATATACACTCAGATTTTCAACTTGCCAACAATCTCCCCCTTTGTCATTAATGACAACAAAGGAATGTGGCCAAGTTGCTTAGACTTTGACTTAACAAAAAGTTTTATATCATAACTTTGGCTATATAACATACTGTAGATGTCTAAAATCATCCTTATATTAATTTAATTAATATTTCCATAACATTATAGTTAATTTTAATTAATTATATTTGTTATATTATTCTATCTATTTAGTTAAATTTATTTAATTAAATATGATTCACTTTCATTAGTATTTGAGTTTAATTTAAATACTACCCCTTTTAATGTATTAAATCTTATTTAATACATTATCCCTCATTAATCCCCTTTAAATAAATTTTTAGTTTATTTATTCCTTCACATGACTTAAATTATACTAAACCAAATTAATCTAAATTTTAAATTTAGATTAAGATAATTTGAACCTAGATCCTACCCTACCTCCCATCACTCTCACCAAATAGACCTATCTATTAATTAACTAAGGTTAATTAAGCTAATTTCTTGATTCCTACAACAATTAGCCCTAATTATTTGCTCATACATGTGGGAGCAAATTTCCAAAAATTGACTTTTCCAAATAATCCTTATTTGGTGCCGACAAGGTTTCTTACACCTATGATGACACCTTCTTACACTTTCCAAAAGTGTCTCATTGGTCCAAAACTCTTACACCCTCTTACACCTTCTTACAAGATCCTTCACGTGTACTTTAAGTACAATTTGACCCATCACATCCAAAGTTGCTCACACATGTGTGAGCAAAGTGGGCCTCTTGCATGGCTTATGTGTCCCTCATGTGGCACCTATGTGGATTCCACATGAGCTCCACCTCATCCAAGCCCTCTCTCTCCTCCAAAAACTCTATAAATAGAGGCCTTTCTCAAGAACAAATCATCCTTCATTTATGCATTGTTATCATGCTAGTATAGCTCTAGGATTTCTTAGTATATTTCATGTTTCTTTTATGCTCATTAGTTCTTAGTTGAATCTAGAAATTACATGTTAGGATAATGGAAAATGAATTTATTTCTATTGTCTTATGCATATCATCTTAGCTTAGTCTTTTGAATCTTCATCATAGTATAGTATTGCACTTGCCTTCATAGTGAAGGCTTGAGACAAATTTTCAATACTTGTTTCTTGAGTTCTTCACTCTCTTCAATCAATTAGTTTACATTCCTTAATCAAATAGTGGGATTTATAATATTGTGTTGGGAGAGCACACCCACAAACCTCTCTAAGAGAAAATCAACAAGGCTTGGGTGCACTTGTTTGGCTCATCTGAGGTTGTGATGGATCTCTT
>MU224609.1:1087643-1102993 GCA_018584345.1 Thuja plicata | reverse complement strand
CACTTTGACCCATCACATCCAAAGTTGCTCACACATGTGTGAGCAAAGTGGGCCTCTTGCATGGCTTATGTGTCCCTCATGTGGCACCTATGTGGATTCCACATGAGCTCCACCTCATCCAAGCCCTTTCTCTCCTCCAAAAACTCCATAAATAGAGGCCTTTCTCAAGAGCAAATCATCCTTCATTTATGCATTGTTATCATGCTAGTATAGCTCTAGGATTTCTTAGTATATTTCATGTTTTTTTTATGCTCATTAGTTCTTAGTTGAATCTATAAATTACATGATAGGATAATGGCAAATGAATTTATTTCTATTGTCTTATGCATATCATCTTAGCTTAGTCTTTTGAATCTTCATCATAGTATAGTATTGCACTTGCATTCATTGTGAAGGCTTGAGACAAGTTTTCAATACTTGTTTCTTGAGTTCTTCACTCTCTTCAATCAATTAGTTTTCATTCCTTAATCAAATAGTGGGATTTATAATATTGTGTTGGGAGAGCACACCCACAAATATCTCTAAGAGAAATTCAACAAGGCTTGGGTGCACTTGTTTGGCTCATCTAAGGTTGTGATGGATCTCTTGTTGTTTTTAATAGTATGCTTTAGACATGTTTAATGTTTTTTTTTTTATGTATACCTCTAACATTTGCATGTCTGAGTGTGCTCCCAATAGGTTAGGTTTCATTTCATACACATACTCCTTATATACATACATTACTCCCCATTTGACATTAATGGAAAAGGTGTCAAAATTGTAAGTCTCTACATACTTACTCCATGTACACATCTGGATAAGAAATCTATAGATTCTTGATCTCTTGCTGCCTAAATGCCTTTAGTGCATCAACTATATAAAGATGGGTGCATAAGGCATATGTAATCTTCTCCATCTTTGTCAGATCCATGCAAGGTCCTTGATCATAGGTGGAAATGGTTGCATCAATCTGTTTGATGTTCTTGTTCAAAACTGCTAAGGAGGGGGCAAGTGCATTTCTCAGTTGAGTTTGCCTGATCCTTATCTTACTGATCTCCATTTTAGATTTTTCTATCTTTTCTATTTGACCTTGATAGATATTTTTGCAGATGTTGATGTCTTGGGATGATGTTTCAACTAATTGTCTTATGTTATCAACCAAGATATCTGCCTCTTCTATCTGCTTGATGTGCTCATAGGTGATTTTACCTCTATCCATGCAATTTATTATTACTTTTCTTCCTTTTGATGCCAAATCTTTCAGTATTGTCTGACCAATCTTCAATGAATTTAGATCTAAAGAGAAGTTCTTTATCAATTCATTCAATCTTTCTTTTTTATACTCTTCTTCTGCAGTTCTAGTAGCCGAGTCTACTAAGCTTGTGAAGTGTGCCTTGAAGCTTGTTAAGATGCTATCTACACCATCAATAGACTGAATCTTAGCCACTTTCTTATCTACTGGTACTAAGTCATTCAGAATGTTCACTGTCTCCAGAAAGAGAGGGTTTCTCAAGACTTGTTTCTCTTTGGCATTTTCCATGGCTAGCACACTGGTCTTAATCAAATCTTCTTCTTCCCAAGCATCTAGATTTGTTGAATCAAGGGTCAAACTTGACAACAATGATGGTTTGATGGATGGAGCATGTATTAGATTCTGAGTGGCATCCACATATTCACTCTTCATAGGGATCTCCATAGCTAATGTTTCATTAGTTTGATTGTCTTCCTCATTATTCAAATCTATTGAATCTTTGTTTGGAGCTTCATCTTATTGTAAGGAAGTGTTATTAGTGCATACCTTCTCTATTTATTTAGCATTGACAAATTCTTTTTCAAATTTGTTCAAGTCATTATTTAGAGCTATCATAGATATATTAACATCATCAATCACAATGGTTTCTTCTGAATCTTTGGTTGTATCAGAAGGTGATGAAACTTTTGGTGTTGAGTCCTGTAGACCTATCATAGGCACATTTGGAATCATATATTATTTACTCTATTTAGGAGGGACTATAATCACTTTTGTTGTAGGCACCATTGATGGATACATATGTATATCTACAAATACTCACTCAAATTCTTTCTGAGTCTCTTCACCAACAAGTTCATACTCTTTGCTCATGATATGAAGTGTTCTTGTTTTGGTTATGAGACGAGGTTTTACCAAATCCAACAGTATAGCTTGTTCATCATGTGAGGAAATAAGGAGAAGACTGTCTAATGTTTCTTCTCTTATGCTCATATCCTCTTCAATTGCTTTCCTTTTCAATACATCAAGTATGTTCCATACTTTGTCTGGTATTACTATTTTGAGTTCCAATACTTTCCTCTTAAACTTGATCATGTGAGAGATAATCATAGAGTGAATTTATGATGTATCTATCTCTTGGTACTTTTCATAGACATTCTTGATAGATTCTAGTCTTTCTTCATTAACAATTTTGTTCTTTAGGACTATTAGACTAGGTCTGAATCCTACCTTAGGAGGTGCTTGAGTGTTCTTTACTTTGCTTCTTATAGTCCTTGAGGATGGATGACTTGTGGGATCTTATTTATTCCTTCTAGTTATCTTGCTTGGTACTGATGGTGGAGAGGAATCTAAGTCAATAGTAGTGGATGGCATAGATGTACCTTCATCAGATTTCTTCTTCTTCTTGGGGATACCATTAGATTTTTCAATTTTCACCTATGCAGGAGTTTTCTCAAGTTCTTTTGTAATCTTAGCTTCCCTAGCCTTATCCAGGTCTTCTTGAGTGACACCATGAACTCTTAGGATGTTATATGTAATCCTTGATGCCTTTCTTTTATTGTCTACACTATATAAGACATAATCAACTTGATTTATCTTTTCTCTGTAAGTACTCCATCTAGGTTCATTAGGGTCCTTAGGTGTAGATAAGAGGACTTGTGCATATCCTTCAAAAACTTTTTCTTCAACTTCATATCCAAGTGGGTGAATCCATTTTTTTCTAGGCTCAACTACCTCCATGCAAGTACAGTCAATTTCCACCATGAAGCATATGGTGTGTTTGTATTTCTCAACTATCTTCTCTGATAATATGAATCTCTTCTGCATTTTGATCCTGAATTTTTTTTATCTCCATATCCATAGAGTCCTTAACACTACTCTCTGATGTAGCCTTTAGTGAAATTTGTGACATGGTAGGTTTACTCCTATCTAGGTAAAGATTAACAACTTTACCAATAATGTGAAAGTATAGATAGATGATCAAAGAGACAAATCTAAATATCTTTCTCTTGTCATGCTTGATACCTCTAATGTTGTCAATCAGCTATGCACGCAATATCTCACATAGATTGTACTAAGCATTATCCTTTACCATCTTGATTGCTACCAAGATAGTAGCTATAGATACACTATCTAGTTTGCTTGTGTGCTGGAACTTATAACCTAGTATCATAGTGACCAATTTGATGTCATTTTCCTCAATGGGATCAACAGTCATTCCGCGCCTATCACTCCTAGACAAGCATGCTTGTTCAACCTGATTCTTAACATCCTTACCAGTGGGAAGAACGGGTCCAGTCTTAGGAAGTCCAATCATATCATGAATTAGGTCTACAGTAATGTGGACAAGAACTTCACCAATCCAATATAGGTCATCATGTATCCTTCTCAGTAGGATTTTAACCCATTCTGGCTCATAGAACTCATGCACATTAGAATACTCGAAGATAGGGTTATCAGTGAGATGTGCATATTCATATTTGAATGAATAGTATGGTTTCATCATTGAAGCCATAAGAGTAGTTATACTGTTATCTCCAACAGTTTCCTTCTTGCAATATATATATGCATGAATGTCTTCTACATGTACAACTCCTAATGGAGTCTTAGAAAATGCTCCTTCAACATCATCTAATATAGACTTGAATTGATGCTTCTTGAACATGAATATTTTCCTTTTAGCAATGTCAAATACAATAGGGGTTGCCATACTTACTTGTTACTTGATTAAATAGGGTTTCACGACAATTCTGAAACAACGCAACTGCTAGGGTTTTGTTTCAATCTTCAATCCATTCACAAATCATCCAAGTCAATAAATTCCAATGCTTTGATGCTCAATTCTCCTGTGCTCTACAAATTTTATGATCTCAAATGAAAAAAATGAAGATAATCGATTATTTCACCAATTTATATAAAGTTTTATGCATTTAATGCTTGTTACCGTACGTGTTTCACTGAGAGTTTCAAACTTTGTTCTGAATGAAGTATAGGAAATGCATGCATGCATACTACCTTAGTTCATGATCACATACATGAATCCATAGGCCCATAATCTAAGGTGAGTATACCATCCATGCAGGGGTTTAGAGCTAGAATAGCTCCCCCTAAGACCAAGAAGGTCAACTTAACCAGAAGTAGAGGGTGCATCCACTATGGATGCATCTACTACTTTGTTCTCTTCATTATCCTTCTTTAATTCAACCCAAATTTATCTAAATCCACTTTAGCTTGTACAAACTTAACTTCTCCTAATTCTTCAAATAGTGACTTTTTAGGATTCTCTTGTCTTTGTGCTCTTGACCTACAAAACCTTAAGATGTGTCCAGCTTTTTTACATGAGTGACAAATGATAGGAGGTCTTATGTTGTTATTCATCATGTTGCACTTCTTGGTTATGTGACCATTGTAGTTACATATATGACATGTAATATTCTAAAAGTTTCTTTGAGGTTGATTTCTCTGATTGTATTGAGTCATATTTTGTTGGTTCTGTTGTGATTGATTTCTTTGATTTGTTCTGCAATGAATAGCCCAGTGACCAAATTTATTATGGGAGTAACAATAGACATTGAAAGGTCTTACCTCTTTACAATCTCTTTCCAAGTTTCCATGTTTTTTACAAGCATAACAAGTTATGTTAACTTTCTTGAGTTCATCTTTAGGTGGTTCTGTTTTAGCCTCTACAAGATTCTCAATTTTCTTTGCTTCAGTAGATGTCTCTTGTTCTTTCTTTCTTTCTTGCATTGAATTGATTTCAATTTGAGCTACATTGTATCCAACACCAGTAGTATCTCCTTTTAGCTTCTATGCATACAGTTGTGATTGAATTAGAGCAGAACTTGTGTGTAGTCATGATTGAATTAGATCAGAATCTTGTCTTTTGCTTCTGTTAATTCATATTCTATCTTTTTCTTGATGTTTTCCAACTCCAAGATTTTCATGTTTGCTTGCATAAGTTCATCATCTAATTGTTTACTCTCTTTCATCTTTTCTTCAATATTTATTAGGCTATCTGTAAGTTGTTCATTCAGATCTTCAATCTTATATTTCAAAGACATGCTCTCTTCATTCAACTTCTTGACCATTTTTCCCAAATCATTTGTGGAGCAATCTTTCAAATATTTTCTTAATTTCTTGATAAGCATTTGGGAGGCATCAACTTTTAGTTTTAGTTCTTCATTTTATGTTTTAGATCTGTAAAGATCTTCAAGGGCTGCTTCAAGATTCTTTTTTTAGATGTTTTGCTTCTATTGAATCCATGATCTCCTCAAGTGGTTAAAATTTCTTTGAGAGAACCAGAGCTCTCATACCAATTGTTGGAAACACCGAGGGGGGGGTGAATCAATGTTTAACTAATTATTCTATTTCATCAATTTGAACATAAATAAAATAGATAACATATCAATCATAACATAGTAACACATAACACTAGATATCTTTACGAGGAAACCTTGATCAAAGAAAAATCCCGGTGGGAATTAGTACCCATAAATGATTGTACTAGTATAAATGAACCTATTAAAGTTCCTTTGCCCTGTTATGAGCAGTCTTTATAATGAAAGTACAATGACCCTATTAGGAGTCTTTACAAAACCCTGTTAGAGGTGGTTGGCTCACTACCATAGCTCACTACTCAATAAGATGAAGGCTACAACCATGTGATAATTGATATACACTATATCAAAAATTAACTATTGTAATGACACTGTTGTCTGATCAGTTTCATTTATGCGTTGATGCTTAAATCTCTTATAGAATTATACTTCATACTAAATTTCTCATATTTCTCTTCTCAATATTTTCTCTGTTATTTCTTCAATGACACATTAATAAAAAAGTGCATGTCTCATATATATACATGCCTGAATAGACGCGACTTCAAAACAAGACTTAAGTCGGCCCAAAAACAACATACACAACGCTTCCAATTAAGTTGGCTTAAGCGTGCTTACAATAATTTTTAAGAAATATTTAAAAACTTATTACAATAGGTGCTTTGCCTTTACATAATAAAATATTATTCGCTGATCCAAAATTTGAATTCGGCTTCATACTCTATTTTTTGAACTATTAGTGCCTTTAATCTTCTTGTAACTTATCTGTACTGACATTCCTTGTCATACGTGTATAGGGTAAGCATAAACATATATCGTAGAGTGCAAGTATGAACATGCATATCTTGATTTAATCTTACACACGTGTGGTGGTGCTCTGATAGACTGCATAACTCTGTTCTATTTTGTCTTCTATACTTATCCATTTTTGTCTTCCAAGTTTAATTGATAAAACTTCATATGACTTTGTTGCCATAATGACAACACAAAATAAGTCATATACACTCAGATTGTCAACTTCCCAACAAACATGTTGCAGAGGGTTACTGGTTGTGAGTTGATGTCCATGATGGATGGATTCTCAGGGTATAACCAGATAATGGTCAAAGAGTCAAAATAGTTCAAGACTGCATTCGCTACACCTTGGGGGACATACGTCTATGTCAGGATGCCTTTTGGCCTAATAAATGTTGCAGCTTTATTTTAGAGAGCTATGGATGTTTCTTTCTCAGATTTTTTGCATAAATTTATGGAGGTCTATCAAGATGACCTCATAACATATTCTAAAAGTGAGGAACAACATTGTGAAAACTTAGAGAACATTTTTGAAAGAGCTCTTAAATTTGGGACTTCTCTGAATCCTAGGAAATGCACTTTTGGAGTGACAGAAGGTAAGTTATTAGGGAAAATTATTTCAAAGAAATGGGTTAGAATTGACCTAGATAGGGTAGCTTCTATAGATAAGGTTCCACTTCCAAGAAACATGAAGGATATATAGTCTTTCTTTCAATAGGTAAACTTTTTGAGAAGATATGTTGCAAATTTTCCTTAAAAAAGTAGACCTATTTCCAAAATGCTTAAGAAAGATTGAAAGATGGAATGGAATAGAGAGAGCACTCATGCTTTCCAAGAAATTAAGCAAGCTATTAAAGATTCCCCTCTATTAATAAATCCTTATTATTTAAAGCCCATGAATATATTTTATTTTGCATCATGCCATACTATTATTGTTGTTTTGTTGCAGAAAAATGAAGAGGGATTTGAACAACCTATTCCCTTTTTTAGAAAATCATTGCAAGCTGTAGAACATAATTATGATATCTCTAAGAAGAAATCCTATGCACTGGTCAAATCTATTAAATCTTTTAGGTATTATCTGATAGGTGCAATAGTAGTGGCTTATGTTTCCTCAGCAGCAGTAAAGGACATCTTCACTCAACAAGAGGTTTCGGGGAAAATATGCAAATGTATGAATAGGATCCAAGAGTTTAACATTGAAATCCAAATCAAAAATTTGGTAAGAGGCCTGGGATTATCCATGTTGATGGCTAATACAAATGTAGATGCCAACCATGTAAATGCCTTAGAGGAAGAAGAAAGGCCTTTTATATGCAACTTGGACCACTGTGATTGGTATAAGAATATTATTTATTATTTATTGAGAATGAATTTTCCACTAAGGATGGATGAAAACAAGAAGAGAATCTTGAAGTTACAAGCTATCTATTTTTCCCTTATCACAGATGAGTTATGGTGGAGAAATCCTGAAGGGATTTTACTAAAGTGTGTTGATGAGGAACAAGAAAATAGGATTCTACAAGAAATGCATAATGGAGTATGTGGTGGCCACTAAATGGCCAATACCACTGCACATAAGATTCTAAGAGAAGGATTATGGTGACAAATTATGTTCAAAGATGCTCATCAATTGGTCAAGAAATGTGATGCTTGCCAGCATTTTTCTAGGAAGTTAAAATTCTCTAGAAATGTGCCTCTAACCCCAGTGGAAGTTTAGGCCCCTTTTCAACTATGGGGGATTGATTTTATTGGGGAAATGGCCACAAAATCTAGTGGAGGGAATTCATGGATAATTGTTGCAAGAGAATACTTTACTAGGTAGATCAAAGCAACTCCCACTAAAAGGGAAACTAGTAAAGTAGTAATAGAATTCTTGTTGAAAAACATTATCACTAAGCTTGGGTGTCTAGAAATGATTGTATAAGACAATGAAATGTGTTTTAAGTCTGAGGAATATATAAATTTTTGTACTGAATATGGTATTCAGACATCTTATTCTACACCCTACCACCTACAAGGAAATGGTCAAGTAGAATCAACAAATAAAATTTTGTTTAAGATCATTAAAATAGTGATGGATACAAATAAGAAGGTATGGAACTCAAAGCTGACAATGGTTGTCTGGGTAGACAAAGTGACATCTAAAAAATCCATAGGATGTGCACCTTTTGATTTAGTATATGGGATTCAGGAAGGAATGCCTCAGAATAACTTAATGCAGATGTACAAGTTTATCCAATTATATGATGATGATATTGACAATGATATGTAATTGAGAATTGATGACTTGGTTGAATTGGATGAAACCAAGAGGGAAGCTTCTATGACAAACGCTAAGCTTCAACTGCAAGTGAAAAACTTGTATGATAAAAGGGAAGTATCAATGCAATTATGTGTGGGAGATTATATGTTAATGTAGAATGCCAGATTGTAAGATAAAGGCAAACATGGAAAGTTTGACCTGATTTGGCTAGGACCATATGTTTTCCATGAAAGGTATGGGAAAAATTCTTATTTATTGAAAGATCTTACTGAAAATATTTTAGAATTTCCATTTCATGGACAATGTTGAAGTTATACTTCTCAT
Organism: Thuja plicata; assembly: GCA_018584345.1. Lineage (NCBI taxonomy): Eukaryota > Viridiplantae > Streptophyta > Pinopsida > Cupressales > Cupressaceae > Thuja > Thuja plicata. Next base: position 1,094,043 of record MU224609.1, on the reverse strand, counting down.
AAAATCTAATAATCCATGAACAGTAGGTTGTGTATATAGTATGTTTATGTAGCTAGTTATTTTATGTTCCTAGAGTAGTTCCTATTTTTGTTATGCGAGTAGGTTAGTTTATTTCAGTTAGTTGGTCTGCTTCCCTAATATTATGAATTCTTTCAATACCTGCAGGAGGTATTCCTCCCTAGAAAGAGCCACTGTCAGGTCTGGGCAAAAAAATTTCAAAACCTTTGGAGTCATATGTGTAAAATTTTTAGTCCAGGTTCGTTGTGGTTCAAAACCCTTGTTTTGGTCTTCAAGTTTTGGGAGTTGTTGGTTTAAAACCCTAAGTTTCTAGGGAGGGTTCTATTTTTAAGTTACTTTATTAAGTCAGTTAAAGTCTTTTGAAGCTCATGTGTCTTTTTAACATCGGATGGGGCCATGTATTTTATCCTAAGTCCTTAGAACTTTAATTTTTCCTAAGTCTGGGTACCCACAAGCCTTTTACTCTAGTCATCATGTGTCATGCTACTATGTTTTAATCTAACGGCTGGCATAAGGGCTTATAGAAAAAATGTCGTTTATCTATCTTTTAAGAAATTAAGTCTGAGTGCAACATGTTCTTAGCGAGCCCAAGATTTGTTAAAAGCTTATGGATAAAATGCAGTCAAATTATTTTTTATCTAACGGTGGATGTAATGGCTTAGTAAAAAGATGTGGTTGATGTACTCAATAATTCATTAAGCAGTGATGCCACATGTCTTTGGAAGGTTCAACATTTGTTAAAGGCTAAAATAAAGGGCATGTAGATTGTTTTTGATAGGACAATACATGTAATGACTTAATCCTTAGATGCAAGTCATCTATCTTTCAAGCCATTAAGTCATGCCAGCGTGTGTCCTGTAGGTGACGTGGGCCCTATTTGCATAAAATTGAACGAAGATTAAAGTTTTGATCAATCCAACAGTCAATGTAATGGATTATAGTAAAGATGTGCAAGATCTAATGTATAAGAGATTAATTCATTGTGATGCGTGTCCCTGTGGGTCCGGTTGAAGTCATAAAGAAGGATTTAAAAGGTAGAAAATTTAAGTTTTATCTAATGGTCAACATAAATACTTGATGATAAAATGAACAAGATCTAGCATATAAGCCATCAAGTCTGAGTGACGTGTGGCAGTCGGCGGGACCAGCATAGCGGTAAAGAAAAGTTAAAGATGATGCAGTTTAAACAAGATCTAGTGGCCCAATTGAAGACTTAAATAAAATATGGGGTTGATCTAAAGTATAAGCCATTAAGTCTGGATGACACGTGTCCTCCCCGTTAAAGTTATACTTTTAGTTAGTATAGTGTTGGGTAAAGTAACCTGTGGTTAGGATAAAGATGATCTGATGGTTCACTAAAATTATTATAGTGGAGATGCATGATATCTAACATATAAACCATTAAGTCTGGCTGATGCATTTCCAAAGTGAATAGTGGTTTTCATGAATTACTGGTAGCCACACGATAGATGAGATGTTGTTAAGATCTATGGTCATGATTGAAAATTTTTCTCTGTGTTAAAATGGTTGCAGTAAACCGTTGGGCCACAAAAGTTCAAAGATGGTGAATTGATGACAGAACATGTGGCCACTTTAGATGAAATTTAATGCAAGGAGTTGAAAATATTGCATATATGATTCACCACTTGGGTTTTAGAATGTCATAGTTTTTGTAGTGATTGGAGCAGATGTAAGGTTGCATTATTTTCACTCCGTGTTATGATTTTGTAGAATGCATAATTTATTTTGTGACTATATTTTTGGGCATTGTAAGTCATAATTGCAGTAGGGTTTTGAGTTCTGAGAACAAGTAGATTTCTTGTAAAATCTGATACTATTAATTGAGAAACCCTAGTTCAGAAATGGCTCCTAGAAGATATTTCAATAGTAAAATAGATTACAAGGAAAGGAACATATGTGATGATCTCTTACAATATTTAAATGAATCCACAAATGATACCACTAAACTCAAACAATTAGTGCCCACAATTCCTCATTTGAAAGTTGGGGAGGGTTTGTACGATATGGGTAGATGGGATAGAGATTCCAAAACTAGCATAAGTGGTCTGATTTTGTTTAGAATTTCCTTTAGCCAAAGGAATGCTTCTCCCCCAAATAGTAACATATGGCAATTCGATGTGGGAAATTTGATAGTCCTTGGGGTGTTCATGTACATAGATTTATTGATCATAATCACAAAAAACTATGACAGTGTCTCTAGGGTTCTGAGAGATATAAATGGAAATATCCTAATCAACATTAACTATGAGGAGTTAAGGGAGGTTGGTGCAGGGAACCTCTTGAAGTTCCTATTTTATGATTAAGATGTTTTTAATAAGGTGCATCCTTTGTATTATCATAGTGTGTTCATGTTTGGGTCTATTGTGTAAGGTGAAGGACCCTAAGGTAAGTTATAAACCTATGGGTTCCTGAAACCATGTTAGACCATGTTAATCTCTTTTGGTGCTTTTAGTCTTTAGTTAGAAGTTTATGTTCTGATACCTTAGGATAGGATATTGGCATTTTTTGGACCTCTCCCACACCCTTGGAGGTTGGTAGTGTTGGCACTTTTCCCAAAATAGCAACTTTGATAAATGTTGCCAAAAATTTGTCTTTTTGCAAAATGTTGCATGAGCAACTTTTGCAAAATGTTGCTCAAAGAATGAAAACTCAAATGGAAATGGCCACACCAACTTCTTAGAGCATTTGTAATGCCAAGATCATGGTATTATATGTTCTTATTCCTTCTAGGAAGGTTAGATTTTATTGTGTACGGAGCTTGATGTTCAGAGAAGGAAATAGAAGAGTGTTATGAGTTATTTGGAAAGTGTAGGACCTGGTACAGATTCATTTTGTGGATCTATTTGTAGGAATTTGTAATGGTTTGAGTTACTTCAACATTCTAGTTGGTTTGATTTGTTTTTGTAAAGTTGCATAGGAGTTAGATATTTTTTTTGCTCATTGTCTGAGAATCCAAAGGTTATTGGGTCTGCTCCAAAGATGTGATCCTAACTTGGGATTTAACTAGTGGATCTACTCAGGAACTTGGGAAATACAATTTAGGATCATTCTCTTTAATATTATAAATCTCAGAAGCTCAGTGTTGGTTCTATGATTTTTGAGACAAATCCCTAGGCTAATTATCTCTATGTAAGTAGCTTGGTTATTTAGTACAGTCACATGCATGTAAACTATATGATTGGGAGGGTCAAAAAAATGGTGGATCTAGACCATTTTGGGGTACATGAAGCTATATAAGCCCTTGTGTTCATTCTATGAACCCACCTTAGACCACTTTCTTAGTAATCCAAGCCTAACCTAGCTAATTAGGTCTGTGAGCTTTGCAAGAGTTTAGTGGTGCAGGAGTGGAGTGAAGTTCTAAGGCTTTGGAGAGTTTCAAAACTCCATAAAGGGTATCTATAAACCTAATCAAATCTGTCAGATCCTTATTTTTTTGAAATTTATACTCAAAAAACCCTCTGGATAGGGCTATAGGGAATTATAGGCCAGTTAGTGTTTGACCATCCTTGGGTCTATATAACTGAATCCATTAGAGGATTCTTTATCCTTGGGATCTAAACAAATTCTTCCATCACTTAGGTTTGTTGGTCAAAGCCTCTAGTGAAGATTTCTACTCTTAAGCTTGGGTTGGGGAAAGTGTCCCTAAAGGAGATATTGCAGAGATTGGTGTCTTGGCTTGGAAAGCTAAGTTGTGAAAAAAAGAGTGATTTGGCCTCTTGGACAAGTTAGTCTACACCCTAGGAAGACAAATGTCAAGTTTAGGTGTTTGAATTAGAAGTTTGAAGTTGTTACAAGGAGTGGGAACCCATTTAGGTATTCTTGCAATGCACTCTGCATTAGAGGTGTTCAATTTAAATGATCTCATTGTTCAAACAGAAAATATTGATATTGATTATTTCAAGGAAGTGTATAAAGCCCAACAAAGTTACCTCAGAATTGGGCCTCTATTAGAATATTTTAACAAAATAGGAGGTTTGATTGTGTTAGGTCATCACACACCAAAACCTTTCAAATTGGAATATTTCAATTCAAAAGCTAGAGGAATATATAGTGCTCTATCTCACATTTTTGGAGAAGATGAAGAAACAATGATGCCTATCCATTACATGTTCATGATGGTCCAAATTTTGCATCCGCATTTGGCTGTTGTTTTTTATTTTGGTACTCATGTTGCTGAATTTATTCAACAAGGTTTAATAGGCATAAAAGAGGCAAAAGTAGTTAGGCAATTTGGATGGTATTACATGCTAATGCACATGATCCTTTAAAAAAATGTTGATTATTTTGAGAAAGAAATTGATGCAGAGAACACTGCAAGAAGACCTAGATGGGCTCTAACTCCTTATCAACTCTTTAAACTCTTTTCTTGGACACCCAAAATCTAGTAATTTCTTCCAAGGGTTTCTTTTTACTTTCCAAAGGGATCAATATGCTTCCCCTATGCTCTCTTGACTCTCCAAACCAAGTTGTAGAACTCTGCAATTTCTCCTTTAGGGACACCTTCCCTAAACCAAGAAAAATAGTATAAAACTTCACTAGAGACTTAGAACTCCTACCCTAAGTGTTTGAAGACTTCAAATAGACCCCAAGGGTCAAGAATACACCAATGCATCTAGTCTTGTAGACCCAAAGATAGTCGAATCATAATTGGCCTAGGATTCCTTGTAGCCCTAACCTGGGGGTTTTTAGGACTTAACTTTCAACTGCAGCAGGATCCAATAGATATGATTAGGTTTCTAAACACCCTTTATGGATTTTTTAATCCCCTCAAAGCCTTAACACTTCACTCCACTCCTGCACCCCTAAACTCCCACAAAGCACACATGCCTAATTAGCTAGGTTAGGCATGGTTTGTTAAGTAAGTGGTAAAAGATGGGTTCATGGAGTAAATGTAGAGACTTAGATGGATTCCTCTACCCCAAAATAGTCTAGAAACACTCTTGGTTTTGTCCTCCCAAACACATATTGCACATGCACGTGCCTGTACCAAAGAGCCAAGCTAATTACATAGAGATAATTAGCATAGGGCTTTGTATCATAAATAGTAGGACTAACATTGAGTTTCTGAGCTTTAGGATTCATAAAGGCCGTGATCCTAACTTGTATTTTCCAAGTGGCCAAGCAGATACACTGGGTAAATCTCAAGTTAGGGTCACATCTTTGTGACTGACCCAGTAAACCTTAGTTTCTCAGACAGTGAGTAAGTAAAATCTATAACTTTTAACAAACTTAACAGAATAACTCAAACCAACTGGAATGCATAGGAGACTCAAGAAATCACAAATCTATGCAACTTGATCCACAAGATGAATCTGTACTAGGCCGTACACTATCAAAATGACTCAAAACACTCTTATATTTCCTCCTCTGAATAGCAAGCTCCTTACACTGTAAGTTCTAACCTTCATGGAAGGCATCAGATCACCTAATAGCATCATATAGGTGTTAAAGATGCTTCAAGAAGTGGGTGAGGTGGGTTACAATGAAGTTGTTATTCTTCGAGCAACATTTTGAAAAAAGAACACTTTTTGGCAACATATGGGAAAGTTGCTATTTTTGGAAAATGCTAACCTTACTGACCCCCAATGATGTGGGAGAGGTTCAAAATGTGACAAGAACCTAATATAAGGACTTAAAACAAAAACTTCTAACCAAACACTAAAATCACCAAAACTAACATGGTCTAACTATGGTTTTAGGAACCTAGGTTTATAATTCACCTTAGGTCCTTCACCTTCCATCATAGACCCACACAGCCACACACACACAAGGGTGATCTCAAGGATGCACCTTATGACAAACACAAAAGAAAGGAAAATAAGATATTCAAGAGGTTCCCTTCACCATAAATAAATATTATGAGATTTCAAGATGATGAAGAGATGCATGTTCAATTATGGAGTTCACAACTGGGGTGACATCATTTTATATATTGTTTCAATAGTCATTAGTGTTTACAGTTTCAGAGGAACTCTAAATGTGCTCCCATATAGGGTTCCACTTAAGATAGGCCTTGCATAAATACTCAAACAAATGGGTGGGCTACAAGAGGAAGCATTGACTAGAAAAATGAAAGGTAACATATTCCCTACCATTACAATTGCACACCAGTTCATTATCACCAAAGGGAGTGGACACAATTGTATAAGTACTTGGAACCTTATCAGATGGCGACATCAGTAGTGAGATATGTTGATAATGAAGGATTCATTAGTGAGATGTTTAGAAAGAGAACTGTTGTCACTGAGGTTTGCACCCTTGCTGAAAGCTTCTCTAACAGCAACCTAGTGAAACATGGAATCAACCTCCAAGCTGTGGGACTTGAACTACGAGATTGAATCTTCGGAGAAGGCCGGCTTCC